>JAFBJS010003779.1:66290-96606 GCA_016785265.1 Paraplagusia blochii
CAGTTTACAATGTCAAACAAAATACCAATATAGGCCTGGGAATATTTATTTATCTGAACTAAAACCACTGCACTGCAAAAAAAATAATGAGATGATATGCTGCCATCTAGTGATTCACACCATACATCTTGTATAGCATTGCGATATCAGGTTTTCATTATCAGTGGAAAAAACAAATTTGTACAGCTATTACTATATGCTAATATAAAAATATTATAATAATTACGGGCTTCACGTCACATTCTGGATAGGTTCTAATCGAGGTTAGGGCAATTGGCTTCCAGTGCCACCTGCAGGAAGGTATGGTGTGGTGTAATGTGATTTTCGTGGCAGTTATAGAGACTGCTGCCCCCTGGGGCCCAGTAATGGGAAAAGCAGGCAAAAATGGATGGATGGACTATGATTTCTCTAATTAAATAGTATTAATCTAATACCATTGGTTATCAGATGTGTATAAGAGACATGAGTTAGAGTGTGAGACAGGGAAGAGGACAGGGGGAGATGGAAATTGTTGACTCGCTGTGGCAAACCCTGAAAAAAGGGGACAAGCTGAAAGGAGAAGCAGAAGAAGGAGGGAAGGCAAAAAAGCTACAGAGCCACAGGTTGCAGATCCCAGGCAAAAATCCCTGCTTCTCCTCTGGATTTGTTTTGCCTGAATGGATTCTATTCCGATTATTATGTTAATAAGGAACAAGTTAATTCAATTACATTTTTATTATGATTCCTCGTGTCCTGTCTAAACATCACTATTGCCTGACATTCGTTGGTTTTCCACTTCAAATGTCAAACAAAATTACCCGGGAGATTAAAGCGATCCACGGTCCTTCCCTTCAGTGTTATTCTGCCTGGTAATAAATATAAATGTCAAGGTGGCACTTGTGCAAATCCCATAACAGCCTACGGTGGTGGGCGGAACAATAAAATAAAAGACACAAGAGTTTAATTTCACACATTCGTGCACGTCCGCATGCAGCGTCTCCGTCCCCGGACTGTGAGTATAATGATGATGCAATGGATTAATAACACACTCGCAGACGTGGACGCACAACACACGTGTGACCACCTTTATTACCTCTAACCTCACGCACGGCAGGAAGTATCGAGGTCGAAACGATGCACGTAAGCAATCGTCACCTGACCCGGTTGGCTTTTAAAGACTGACACAACTTTACAGTTAAAAGCCACTCACACCAATACAGTACGTCTATATTGAATCCTACTACACAACACAATCAGGCCGCTGCGTAATTGAGTTTCCCCGACAAGGAGCAATGATGATGTCGTATTAAGTACTGGAGAGCGGGGCGGCCACGGCCCCCGCAGGGGTCTTTCGCAGTGACATGTCCTGCTCCTGAAGAATCACCTTCCTGTGTCCCACATTTCCCCGTGATCAATTCACGTCAGGTTGCCATATTTTATTTAACACTTAATCGCGGCGCTCCACTCCTCACCTCGGCCCCTGCGGCTCATTTGTTCATGAGTAGGAGAGAATTAGCAGCACGGGATTGCTACTTTTCACTCCCCTGTTTACCTCCACTTATTCCCATGGTTCCTCGTCGTCCTAGAACCGTTTCTAGTGGCGTTACACAGGATCAGGTCAGCCAGTGCTGGCTGCTCCTCTAATTAGTTTGTCTTTTCATGCAGTGCCCCCCCTTTATGTGAGGAGAAGAGAAGAGAAGGAGATGCTATAATTGAAGCTGTGGGCAGGTTGATCCTGCCCCATCCTGAAGCCCGGTGACTCACTCCTCTTTTTCCCCTCTTTCTTTCTGTCGGACTAAGCCCTGGGGTCGTGGTCGCAGTCACGTGCGCCACCTGTGGTGTCTCATATAGACCCGCGTGAAGTGATGTCCACAGCCCAGAGACACAGATGGAGCCGGGAAACGAAGAGACGTGGCGCTTGGCCACGCTCACGCCAGAGCTGCTCCACTTTCTGCCTCCTGCACAATAGCAATACCTTAAAGCCCAAGGGTTTTTATAAATCATTCACAGTCGGAACAGCAGGTAACACTGACTCCGTAATGAGAAAAACATTCCACATCCCAACAGCGCCCATTGTTGGACATAAAAAGCGTTGGTGAATTATTGAGCCTTTAAAAATTCTACTGTTTGTGTTGAAATTGTCTTCAGTGTTAAAATTAAAGATTGGTAACATTTAAAAAAAAAATCTTATTATTTATAAGGATTTCCGATTTTAACTTTGTAACGATATCCGATAAATTGTATCGATCAAAAGCGTCATTTCCGTTTACAATGTCAAACAAAAGACCAATATAGGCCTGGGAATATTTATTTATCCGTACTAAAACCACTGCACTGCAAAAAAAAAATAATGAGATGATATGCTGCCATCTAGTGATTCACACCATACATCTTGTATAGCATTGCGATATCAGGTTTTCATTATCAGAGGAAAAAACTAATTTGTACAGCTATTACTATATGCTAATATGGGAATATTATAATAATTACGGGCTTCACGCCACATTCTGGGTAGGTTCTAATCGAGGTTAGGGCGATTGGCTTCCAGTGCCACCTGCAGGAAGGTATGGTGTGGTGCAATGTGATTTTCGTGGCAGTTATAGAGACTGCTGCCCCCTGGGGCCCAGTAATGGGAAAAGCAGGCAAAAATGGATGGATGGACTATGATTTCTCTAATTAAATAGTATTAATCTAATACCATTGGTTATCATTAATAATTAAACTAAATTATTTTTATTGTTATTACTATTATTAATGATAATACAATAATGATAACAATTAGTATTTTATTAATAATTATATTATTAACCATCCATCCATCTATTATAACTTGCTTAACTGATACCAGGTGGCAGGGACCACAATCTCCACGACTGCCACCCAAATCTCATTGCATCACAACGTACTGTCCAGTGGGTGGTGAGCACACTGGAAACTGGGAATCAAACCTGCCCTAGAGGTGAACCCTGGAGTTTGACAATCTTAACTAGTGATCTTTCAAGGAACCACAAACTGATGGAGTGTTCATATGCTATATGAACATGACCCTCTTTTTTAGAAAACTTGGACTCCCGGGGGACCGTACTCCCCCTGTTGAGAACCCCTAAACCCTAAATAAAAAAATCAACAAAGAAGTCATGCATCTCATATTGTCGTGTTTCCTGTTACAGTCAGCTGCAGCGTCACTGTCACATGCAGCAGGTGATGAACCCAAAGTAGGAATATTGCACTTTGCTCATTAACACGTCTTCACCGCAGACTCACTCCGTTCACACTGCCTGAGCTGATGGGAGTGAAATCACTGCAGGCTGAGGTGATGAAAACAAACGCACAGAGTCTAAAGTTAAGGAATTGAACAGAAGACACAGACGATGCGACTGATGTGCTGATGGATGAAAGGTAAATCACAAGGACAAATGCACCGTCCTTTTCCACAGTCAGCCTCGTTCATCTTCCCTCCTCCGTCACATCTGTCCCCCCACCCCGTCACTTTTATTGTCCTCCCTCTCTTTCTCACAGCCTTTCTCCTTGTCGCCACTCCGTCTCTCCACGCGGCGTCCTTGCGTCCTCCCTCCACCTTCCTTACTTCCCTCCCTCTCTCCTCCCCTTCCTTGTCTCTCCTCTCCTCCCCCCGACGCGCGCCAGACTCACTCTCATCTTCCCCCTCTCTCACACACTCAGGCTCCATCCTACCCTCTCCACTTCTACCTTCACACTCACCTCGCCGCTCCTCTGCTTTCCGTCACCCACTAACACATCTCATCTCTCCCATCTGCTCCTTCCATCTCTGCTTCATGTCTCCTCCATTCTTTCCTCTCTCAGACGCCGTCAGACCAACCTGTATACACTCATGCTGATTGGCACATAAGGACTGTGCATTCTCCCTCTCTCTCTCTCTCTGTCCCCCTCTGTCTCTTCCTCTGTCCCCCCTAAACCTGTAACGGTGCTTTCTGACACTGAGCTCAGCTGAGGAAGAGGACCGGGCCATGGAGCACAGCCACATCTTCCCAGTTTTTAACCCTAACGGCAGCACCTGGAGCTCCGGCCAGCATCCCTCGGAGGTGGTCCAGGGATGTCCTCTGGGACCGTTCCCTGTCATCTACTACAGTGTGCTGCTCTGCCTCGGCCTGCCCGGTGAGTGAAACTGTGTGTCAGATGATGGCAGGTATGTCTTATTGATGTGTTAATCCAGATTAAAGCTGCAGAGACAGCGTGTGGGATTTGCACCCTGCATCTCCGTCTGCAGGTTTGAGTGAGTGCGTGTCTCCACCAGCTGTTCCTGAGTGCTCCACTTGGCAGGTGCCGCGACGAGTTGTCTGTTCTGACCTTGTGGCAGTCACTCATGGTTCGCATTTGTGCGTTGTGTGTCGCTCCATGTGCTTAGTTCACATCCGTCTCCAGAAATCACCGTCCGGGGAAAATAACTGAGAAAAGTCAATTCTGCAGCCGCTGAGTGTCGTTGACGTGACTGATGGCTGTGGTTTGACCTCAGGAGTGAGTGTGTTTTCTGCAGGACTTGGATGCTCAGGGAAACTTGTTGTGGACGCATCAATGCATTCTTCAGTTGCATGGATGGATGAAAAACAAGCATCGTTTGTGTTTCTTCACCTCAGCCTCCATCTTCATTGCGTTACTGCTGAATCCTCCTCTAATAAAAGTCGTTCTACTGAGGTGGGAACAGTTTCACTTCAGGTTATGGAGTTCAGAGCTAAAACCTGTAAAAAAAAAAACATCACCAGATTTATGGAATATCCTAAAACACATTACTGCCATTAATATCATTTTCATATCATCAGGCCTAGAAAGTCCTGATCCCTGGTTTTATGCAAATAATTTAGCTTTTTTTTACTAACCTTTTGCTAAACATTTACTTGTCTTTTTATTCACAACTTTTAGTTCTTTTTTGGTTCTCTGATAGCTTGCTTTGCATTTGTAGCTGCAGGTTAGTCTAAAGCAGGTATAGGCAAACTAAGGCCCGGGGGCCGGATGTGGCCCGTTGAGATTTTCGATATGGCCCACCATCCTTGTCCAAATTTAATAATTTATTTGTATATAATACTAAAGCGTATTAGATATGTAGGATTTTAGGTTTGATAAATGACTTTTACATGACATTTATCTAAATTCAAACAATTGATCCATCTCTCTGCTCTGGACTTGGTTCCTGTGTCCAGATTTAGGACCAATAGTGTCCCCCGAGTCAAAAAGTTTGACCACGTCTGGTCTAAAATGTCGCCAAAAGCACGTCAGATTGACTGTTATCTTATGAACAAGGAGAAAAAGAATGGATATGTTTGTATCTGCAGCCTCAGAATGATCCGAATGACGTGGTAGTGTCTCCAAGACATTCCTTTTTCTTCTATGAAGGAAGCTTCCTTCTTCTCTTTTGAATTTTTCCTGTTTATCTCGTGGTTTTGATGACAGGTTTTGTCTTCTCTCTAAGGAGCAAGATTGGTAATTTATCTTGACACCAGGAGAAAGACAATTAACAGCAGGAAAGTTGACAGATCTTGTAGATGAGATGAAAAATTTACTGATCAAGTTACTTCTCCAACATTTCCACTAGATTGCTGAGACGTTCCACTCAAACACAGCCTGCAGTGAGGACAGATGGGAATGTTTTCTCTGTAGAACCTATAAGTGACTGCAGAGGCATCTTTGACAAAAAGGAAACAGTACTAGTCCCTGCATCAAGATGATAAAGGACGATTTTTGTCCATTATTTAAGAGGACAACTGGCTATAAAAGTCAATTAAGATCAGAGGGATTTTGCTTATTTTAGACGAGCAAACACAGGAAGAAAAGGTTTGGTTTGAAGACAGTGAGCTGTTTGGATTTCAAACACATCTGCAGTGCAAAGTGAAAAGCTTGTGTGAGCCAAGGCTGCAGTGGCTCTAAAGATTTGCTGTCTTTGTGAAAGGAAAAGTCTCTCATTCTGATCAATCCTCACCTCTTTATTTTCTCCCGCATGCTGAGTTCACTCAGCCGCGGAGAATTTACTCTGCTGTCAACTGAAGTTCCTCCAGAGTTTGGTTTAATTTGATCGCCGACTCCTCTCCCTCTCGCGGCCGCCGTCACATTCCGGGGGCAATTTGTTTTAACGCATGAGCAAATGACATCAGCAGGTAATGCCAACCTGCATAGGTCGTCGGCCGTAACGACGGCGTGAAGTGCAGCCGATGTCCTGCTGCAGCGGCCTTAGCCTCGTTCAATCATTATGACTCGGCTCGTTGCTTTCCGCCAATGAAATCATGAATGTTTCATGAGTGGCCCTGTGCGTGCGAGTGTATACCGGGAGTGTCACCCTCACGTAGTTAACGCCACCCATTGATCGGAGGCCATTACCCTGATCAGGGGCCTGCGTTTGGTTAAGTAACAGCCACAGGGCGACCTACAGACTCACCTCAGGGCTGGAGACGTTAAGAAAAATGGGAAAACAGGAGCTGGGGGAGAAGAAGTGACAAACAGCGGAGGTATTAATGAAGTCAAGTGTCGTAAAGAGATTACAAGGTGACCTACGGAGACGATGACCCGGGTAGAGTCTGCAGTGCAGGTAAAGACAAGAAGGGACGTAAGGACATTTAGGGGAAGAGGAGGCGAGAGAGAAGGAGAAATTAATAAGAGCAGGAGCAGTGAAGTAGCACCTCTGAGCCCGGAGAGCAGGAGCTACAGACGACAGAGCCCAGACGAATTGCCACATTTTTAATTAATCGCTCATTCTCTCGCTCACTCTATCTCCCTCCAAACACACTGATAGAGACACATCAGACGTGCGCCGGCATAAGAAGCAGCTCAGTGAATACGTCGGCTCCGAGCGCCACTCGCTGACATGCCAGGATCATAGCGTTGAGATGGCTCTTCATGACGGAGCCGGCGCGTTTAAAGCATTAGGGCCGAAAAGCAAACAACTGAATCCGTCATTGAACACAGCGGCGCCTAAGTGAGTGAACGTGCAGGAGGTGACAACCTGAATGCATACATACATGTTTATATATGGACCCTGTCAGGCGTCAGTCACAATATATTCACGAAACGAGCCGTCACGCCGAAACGCCATCAGCCTGGAAATGCAGCTGCCATCGTTTGCCGTCATCCGCGGCGCCCCCTAATGTCATGTCTCACGGCGGCCTGAAGAACATTTTCTTACGTATTTTATTGAATATTTTATAAACTAATCACGTTCCTTGCGAGCGCGTTCCCTTAATGAAGCGGTAGCCACGGCTTTGATCTGAGCTCACAATGAGCTCACATGAATTGTGTGCATAGCAGAGGCGACAAATGGAGCGCGGCTCATTCACGATGAACGCGCACCAATCCCCCCCCCGCAACGCCTTTGTCTTTGGAGTTGATCAGAAAAGGAAATACAGGACAAGTGACATTCATGATAAACTCACTTACACAGTGTGAAACATGTGCCTATTTAGTTGAACACAACACTGATATACCTGCAGGGATTGAAGAAAGACACACATAGGTTTACGGTATTTAACCGTTTTGCTTTAACTGTCCACGATATGTTAGCGTTTTGTCTGTGTAAAACCTGGGAAATCTATGACCCGTGGGCCAGATGGGGCCTGTTTGGCATTCTACTCCGACCCGCCAAACTGTTCAAATGATTAATTTGTCCGATATTAGTATAAATTCACAATATTGGTTAGATGTCCACTCTTATAACAAAAATCCAATATCAAAATCGTTGGTTTTTACCAGATTTACTGCAATACTGGGTTCTTGGACCTCAGTCCACAGATTAGTTCATATTTCCAAAAGTTCATATGGGACATTCTTACAAATTATACTATTAATTTAAATTAACATTATTAATCACTGCCTTTCCCTGGAATACCAGCATTTACTAGTAGCTAGCGTAGAAATGAGAATTGCCCTATACTGACCATCTTTTCATTTCTTGTAGTTTACATATTTGCTGCCCCCCAGTGTCACATTTTGGGACACGATATGACCCACGAGTCGAATTATTAGTCAAAATATTCGCCCACATATACAGAAGACACAGACCTTTCCAGAAATTGTGATACTAATAAAAATACCACTTCAAAACTTCTTGTCTTGGAGATATTGTTTTGTTTTTCCCACTGCAACCCGTACGTCTTCAGTCGTGCCTCTCCTTGTGGTCCCCCTCGTCCCTGCACTGAAGCGTGTCCTGCGTGTCCTTGATAGTGTGTCCATCTGCTGCCTCGAACGGCAGAAAGCTTTTCTCAGTTTGGGTGAATGTTCATCCCTCGGTCATCGCGGGACGCTACACTTTCGATCTGGAGAACATCTCCTCCCACTCCCACTTATCGACAGTCCCCAGGGACACGACGGCGTTCATCACCAACAGTCCTCCATGTTGCAGGGTTAGAACAGTGTCAGCTTCACTTAATGATGATAGGCCTGATTGATTTTCAGTTTGCACCATTGATCTGTCATTCTGCACAGCAGCAGGTCATCAGTGATGAGACGCAGGCGTGTAAAGAGATATTATCAATTAAGAAAGTGCAGCTCAGGTTCACAGGGATGGGAAGTTTTAGGGGATTTTCTTGAAGAACTGTTGCTTTTTGAAATCGCGATTTTTGCCGTTTGGTTTGTCGCCGCCGTGTCTCCGGGAGAAGGAAAAGAACGTGTCAGTTCATCATGAGGGAGTTGAGCCAGTGAGGCCCCAGGAGGACGGAGGAGGCGAGCGAGGAGAAAGGCAATAAATCAGAGATGCTTTCTATTCATTGGCACAGCTCTGTCACTGCTGCCAAAAACCTCTGAACGATGTCTGACTTGTTTGGTTGATAGTGTGATATGGACCCAGATATGGAGGTAATATTTACTGCTGAAGTGCAGGGAATATGACCAGCAACTCTGACCCGGAAGAGAAATTAACGCTGCAGAACAAAGCCCTGTTGCGTCATCTGTGGATTCTCTATTAGAGGAAGAAACTGATTAAAACCAGAATCACTGGACTTTACTGGTGATTATGAGACAAAGAGCAACTGGAGGAAAAGGACAATTCATTATATACAGTCAATAACCAGGTTGACTATGGACAGGAGAATAATGAAAAATATTTAAAGTTTTTCGTTCTTGGACAAAGAAAAACAATAGTTAACTGACAGAATAACTTATTCAGATTCGGATATCAAACTCTTAGTGGATTGGCCTTTTTTAATATTTTTGTATTTCTACGTGTATTGCGGATTTTTTCGCTCTGACGCAGGTTTTTTCGGTATGTAAAAACATTTTTAATCCACTTTTTTTATATATATATAATTTCATGGTAAGCCTTTTTCTAGCTTTAAAAAATAAATAAGAGTATAAATTGTAAAAAAAAAATACATATTACATATACACATATACACATACATATACATATAACTAGATATTGCTAGAAATAACCTGTACATGTTAATGGGATTGGTGATTTTTTTTATATCCATATATATATATATATATATATATATATATATATATATATTGACACCCTATGATACTGCATATAGAGTTAATATATATATAAATAACAATTAACTGAGGATGTCTGATTACTTAATATCTATCTATCTATGTCTAAATTACTTAATATCGGTAGGATCGTTTTTTTTTTATAATGAAAATCCGCTAACACAATGTCTCGGTTTTGCCAAATTTGCTTGGTTCTGAGACGTTTACCTCAGTTTTCAAAGCAAATATCAGCATTTGTTGGTATCGGTTGATATCAGCACAGGAAAGTTAAGTGTTGGGGGAATATATCAAAAAACAAAATCAGATATCGGCAAACGTTAATATTGGCCATGCTTTGAACCAACACATCGCTACCTTTTCTTGCCTATCATGGGCGTAACTTCCGCGATAGACAAAACTACTGTGTAGCTCTTAATATCTTTCATGGCATATTGTAACCCAGGGACACAAACAGAAACTTAAGTTATATAAGCAAATAAGTAATGTTTAATCGCAATTAATCGCGATAAATCTACATTTCATTAATTCATCTTCATCTGCTTGTCCGTTGTCCTGGCCCAACCCAAATCACACAGTACCATATTGTGAACCTTCCTGGGTCAGGGCATGCTTTGCTCAGTGGCAACCTGGCAGCTGGTAGAATCAAACCTGAGACCTTGCGTACCCAAGTCTGCCTCCTTAACCACTAGGCCACCACTGTCGGCCTCATCTACAACTCCACGTGATTCATTTTGATTAAAAGTTTTAATTATTTTACAGCCTCAGTAATAATTAACAAAACAGCACCAGCTCCACAGCACAGCTGGTAATGTTTCCTACGTCTCATGGCTCTGAGGCAACCGATGGTAACAGATCAACAGATGCTGAGTAAAAAAAACACCATAGGGGGAGACAGAGAGGTATCTCTATGTTGTTGTCTCGGTGAAGGACGTTTATAAAAGTGCCATTAGCATCTGCTGCAGTCCCCACCGGAGGAGTAGAGTAAGAGACGGGGAGCTGGAGACTGACTCAGGGTCAACTGACGATGACTCTGCTTAAATGTAGGATTAGTCACTGACACTGAGTCACTGCACTGGAGACAGACGCTTTATGAGAGTGAGCAGCAGATGAACAGCGTCAGTATCTTCAGCAGGAACCATGGACTATGTCCCTCTCTGGGACAGGTGGCTTTTCACTCTCACTCACAACAGCAGGAGAACATGTCGCAGTAAATGAATTTATCTTCAGAGACAAGAGCTTCTGGACTTTGTTTAAAGAAATTGGTCCTGATTTATGTCAGATCTGAAGGGAAATGTTTGTCATCGGGAACAAAGTGTCTGTCACCTTTGAAGCGAGCTTTGATACCAAGTCTCTCTCTCTGTCTCCTCCCCTCCTCCCACCTCCTGGACGCTCTCCCCTGCGCCTCCCTCCTTGTCTTTTTCTTTTAATCTTCCCATTCATCCAGTCTCTATCACCTTCTACCTAAGTCCTCACTCAATCCATACTCTAATCTATTTTATAGTCTCTCTCAGCCGACCTGGATCTCCTGCTGTCCACGTCAAAAAGTCCATGCTTAACATTTATTGGATTTTGAAGATATACTTTTATAAGGTCTTCACTTTGGCTCAGAGGCAATGCCTCTGTCTTCGGTGTGGCAGGTTTGAATCTTTGTTAGGGCGGTGGACCTCTAGTGGGCTCACCACCTGCAGGAAGGTATGGTGTGGTGCAATGTGATTTGGGTGGCAGTTGTGGAGACCCCCTGCTGTCCCTGCAACCCAGTAACAGATTCTTCCTTACGTACAAAATCAATAATCACATAAGGCGCAGTCAGTCAAACTTAATTCAACTCAGAAAAGTCAGAATAAATCTGAACACTGTTCAGTTGCAACGGATAAAATAGAAAACAATACGCTCCCTTTTTCATTTTGCTCCTTGTCCATGCTCGTGGGGTGGCAGTCTCCACCAATTCCACCCAAATCACACTGCAATTTGCAGATTTTGTCCTGCAGGTGGTGAGTCCACGAGAAGCCAATTGCCGTAGTTCCCGGTTCCATCTCTTCATTATCTGAGTTGGTCTGGTTGCTGTTTCTTAGATGTTCATTGATGAGTCAGGACTTGACTTTAAAATCCACTTCCTGTGCATGTCTCACACAGACACAATGACTGAACATTGAAACCAACGGGTACAGTTTTTCTCCACGTTTCCCAAGGCTCCTGAAGACAGTAGTTGTACCGTATTTTCACGACTATAAGGCGCTCATAAAAGTCTTAGATTTTCTTCAAAAGGTGCGACACGCCCTATGTGTGTTGTTGTTGTAAGGCAGACGTAGTAGAGGACACCATGAGAACGTTAAAGGGGGAAGGTTGGGCATAGATTGTATATAAACCTCGAGACTGCGCCTTTTAGTACGGTGCGCCTTATGGTCGTGAAAATACGGCAATAGTTCAACAGTCCGTCAAATGGTGAGGCTGCTAGCTTACCAAACTCATACTTAAACATTTTGGCCGATTTTTGAGCACTGTTCGAGGTCAGTAACCACAACCAGAATCCACACTTGAGGCGGCGTCTCAAATTATGAGAAAATATAGGTTTTAGTTGCACCCTATGGTCTGGAAAATCCGATATACATAGATAGACTCAATCTGAGGAATGTTTGGCCCGACATGACATATTTACCTCATATTCAGGGGGAAACAGCTGAATATGGGTTACTGGTTCATATCAGAATTGTAAGTTAAGTGTTACAAACAATATTAGCAAAATTTGATACCAACAGGTGTCGCTGTTTGCCCCCAACCCTGAGGTAAGCGCCTCAAGATCATATGTACAACTACAGAGAATTTGGCAAAACCAGACATAGAGCTATCAAACAGTCTTACCGATATATGTACATACACATACATAAATAAATAAATCTTCATCCATGGTGGTGTAGGTGTTTTGTGGTGCAGTGTAATGTGTCGCATGCCTATCTGAAGTCGTCGCGATGACTCAGCCGCATCGTACGCCTCAGGGAGTTCGCTCTGCCCTCTCCTCTCCCTCGTAACACACCAATAACCCTGTGGCTTCGTCTGGAGGTGGATGCCGGAGGGTGGGGGCGAACTCAGCAAAACAAACACACAATAAAATGCGGTCAAACCTGACAAATGCCGTACAATTATTATTAAGTTCTGTAGTCATCTCCCAGCAGGGCGCACTTAATTTTCATGCAAAAGGAAAATGGGGAAGAAAAAAAAAGTGGGCCAGGTCTCCACGTGGGACTGTGTGCATCCAGGTGTGCAAGGATGAATCTCTGTGTTTGCAAGCTCCGCTGCCTCATGTGTGTCCTCTGAGCGTCTGTTTTCTTTCTTCACTCGTCGGTCCCCACTGAGACGAGGCCAGCATGTGCCACCTCATACCTGTGGATTGCAAATCTGAGCGAGCCCATTCCCCGGTCCTGGAGAAGACACTGTGCAGGAGTCACTTGAATTGAATGGACGACCTGGTGCAGGGTGAAAAGAGCTTAATGGAAATGTCAAGCTCGCCGCAGATTCTCTTTGTTTGTCTGTGGAAGGCCCCCGTCTCACGAGGGAGCCCTAACAGAAACAGACTCAGCCAGGCGACAGCTAGGAGGACACTGTCCCCGTTCCATGTCAGTCTGCTGTGTTGGGTAGTACGTGCAGAGAGGAACGGAGAGGGAGAATGGAAGAACAGCGGTATGATGAACAAAGAGGGTTCTTCAAGGGGGTCGACCCGAGAAAGTTGGAATTTAACTTCTACGACTACACAGAAAAACCGAAATCTTTGAGATACGGTCTATAATAAAAGGGCAGTTGCACCGATGTTTATGGAACTTTGTCGGCAACTTTGTCTGAACATTGCACTCAACTTTAATACAGAATGCCAGTTTTTAAGGCTTTATTAGAGACGAGTTGCCGTGTAGTCTACAGCGCAGGTTTGGTGCAATTACGATTTCTGAGGTTCGCAAAGCGTTAGGTCCGAATCCACCAGCTGCCAGGTTGCCACTGAGGTTCTCTGAGCACAGCACCATCCCAACCCACATAACCTCCACTGGAAGACTCACAGTATGGTGCAGTGTGATTTGGGTAACAGTCGAGGAGACTACTGCCCTTGGATCAACAAATTGAGATATTTTTTTGTTTAAAGTCCTGTTTTAGTGTGAAATGATGTGATGAGTAAATCTTCTTTTAAAGACGTCCAATACTAACTGTTGCCGCAATCTGATTTTGCCGATATTGTCGGAACACTTCATCTATCAATACCGACTTCAACCGGTACCATACATGCCGCAAGAACTGAGTTAAACATTCCAACAAATTTAACGAAGCCCAGTTATCGCAGCAAAATCCGCGATCTTCGGTCTTGCCGATATCACGTAAATATGCTAATATCTGGCCGATAGTATCGGTCAGCCGACATCCCTACAATTTTCTCCCCTTGACTCCTAAAATCGAGTCACGAACCACAGACTGAAACAAAGAAATCACAATCACTCAGCGATGACCACAGACCAGAATATAAATGTGAGGTAATTATGTGGAAATAATACAATATTTTTTATATTCCTTCGGCCGTTTCCCCTTTGAGGGGAGGTCAGTAAAGTGGATCATCTGCATCCAATTTACTCCACTCTTTTCTCCTCTACTGCTACAGGAACAATTTCCATATTCCTTTCTCATTATGTTCATGAATCTCCTCTTAGATCCTTAACTTTTCCCTTCTGCCCGGCGGCTTCTTCTCAGTCATTCCAATCTTCATTCGGCCATTTCCAATCTTCGTTTCTCAATCAAACCTCTGTGAAGTTCTTGTGAACCCTATTAGCCCAACTTTAATCACTCTCAGTTCATAGCTTAGTGATTTAATTAAGATTTGTCCAAACTGATGTCTGCGTTTTTTAATTGTCCTATTGTCAAACTCGTCCCTCCCGTTCTGATTTTTCTTATCATTTCTGTGTAAATATGTCCAATGTTTTATTTCAATGGACAACAACTTGTTTAACTGTTGGTTTTTAATGTGTCTTATAAATAAAATTAGATTGGATTGGACTGTAATAGTCCAAAATACTGTGTATTATCATAAATACACGATGTCTTATCCATTACCGGATTTCAGGGACAGCAGTCTCCACTAACGGCACCCAAATCACACTGCAATTTATTCTCCCTGTGGGTGGTGAGCTCAGTCTTGGTCATATTTACTTGCATTCTTTCATTTCCAAGTCTTTGGATATAAAAAGTTGACAACGATTAAGAACGACAGAAATCGCCAGCCATTCTTTTAACGTCGCGTCCGATTCGTCCGCGCTTCTCAGTGATCGCAGCCCAAACTGACAACCATTTAACAAAAGTAGATGAGAATGAAACAGTGTGTCAGTACCTGCAGCCGCAAAATCAATACTGGAATAAATCAAGTTTCAGCACAATTTTCTTTGTGACTTCGCCCGGGCTGGTGTGGTTGACGATAAGGAGGGACTGAGAAACAACCTCCATCGTTACGAACGCATCGACCCGCTAGCTCTGCTGAACTGTTTGGAAGTGTCATTCAGGCTTATTGATAGAGGCTGCGTTTCTGGGCCGGCCCATTAGTTATAATCTGTGCGTGCATGTGCAGACACGTGTTGGACATGTGTCTTCTGAGGCACTTCCTCCAGTCTGGCAAGGACATCTTCAGTCGGGATCTGGAGCCGGCGATGTAATTTGTAATCAGCTGATGGTGGTCGAGACTGTGAAGTGCGATCTCTCTGACTCCGAGCTGCCGTACTTAATCCAATCCCAGATCTATTAACGCGCCGGCAGACCGTCCGTGCAGATACACACGTGTACGTACGCAAACACACCGCACGTACACTGACAGATGCCGAGAGCATTAATGTCAGTGATGGAACAGATTGGATATGACTGTGTTGTAGCGGCGTGTTCCATCTTTGAAGGCTAATTTGCAAATGTTAAGGACACACTTTACTTTAGACAATCTGCAAAGTCATTATGTAACTCCAGGGTTAGAATATCCTCACAATGACATAGTAAACAAATAGATTAGGGGTGACCGATATCAACCTTTTGCTGATGTGTTGAAATTTAAGTAACACTATATTGTTGATTCTGATACTAACCGATACGAGTATCGGTATTAATCTATTGATCTCTACAAACCACAGCAGGGTTTGTTGGTACCAGCATTCTTCTCTGAAATTAGCTGCAATGCTGCCATCTAGTGACTTTCACCATCAGATTCAGCCAACACCAGATAGAAAACAAAAACTTTGATTGTCAGAGGAAAAATACTATAGATTCTTACAGATATTATAAAATTACTTAACATCGGCCCAAGGATATTGGTCAGTTGATGTTAATGGACAAGCCAAGCTATTATGTTATAAGCTAGGACTGTTGGCTTACATTATACCATTATAATTTTTCTGGTTTGGGAACAAAAAAATAAAGGTAACCAGTTAATACTGATTTTATTTTGTACCTTAAAATCCCTTACATCGGCCTACAGTGAACCAATGAGGTTCATCATTGACTACCTGTTAAACAGCTAACAAGGAATATAATAAACTGTTCCAGAAGTGGTTCTAACCAGTAGGGGAACGACAATTTTATTGTGGCGCCAAAAATAATAAAATACCATTCTTGCTTGGAATGAACCATTTGGAAAAAAAGAAAAAATTCTGGTCCAAAGCCCTGGTAGAAACTCTTGTAACAACAAGGTTGTACTTTCAATCAATGCCGTTTCATTTCTAAGGAGCTGCTGCCTTATTTTCTAACATTTGTCTTTTTTTTATATTATGGGTGTCTTAACGTCATGCGTCTCAGTGTGGTCAGGTGATGGAAGTCTTTAATAGGCATCGAGAGTTCATTTCAATCAAACAAACCAGGACAAGTGTGAAGACACTCCAATCAACACCTCCGTCTCCATTCCTCCAGGGAGTTTAACCCCTCATATAAATAAAAATCTGTTAGTTCTACGTCGTCATGTTCTCCAACGCTGATCAGGCTTCATGTGCTCCACGTCACTCCGACCGTGTTAAACACCACCTGACAGCATTCCAACACGGCGCGTGCGAAATGACTCATTTTATACCATGAGACTGTTGGAGGTGGTAATGAAGCATGAAAGTTACTGTAGAAAACGAGACGAGAATACGAAATCTCGAAGACCTGAAAAACATGAATGCTCCCTCAGTTTGGTCTGACAGGTTCAGGTAGAGAGTGTGTTAATGTCACTGTTTCGGAGCAATACACAAAATCCTAGATTTAGAAGAATTTCAAACCGAAATTTTTGTATGACTGCATTCGATTAGTTTGTTTTCTTAGAGTTTAAAGAACATTTGAAGGACAAACAGTCAAAGAGACACTCCATCAGCTCTATACTAACTCTATGATGAACACTTTCTTTATTTTGACTTTCACCTCCTTTGAAAAAACAACGTTCGCTGACAATGTTCCCTGTAATTTTTTTGGCCACTGAGCAAAACAAAATGTATCTGTCAACACTGTATCCGTCAACACTATGTATTTATATGTATTAACATGAGTTCAGTGTTTGTGCCCAACAACAGGTTTAACCCTAACCTCCTGACAAGACACTCATCAGGATGAACGGTTCTAAGTGGAACCGGTTAATTTAAAAATGAAAAAATCACTTCTTTAGATTTACTACAAGAGTGCAAGAGAGCACTGATTAAACCATATTTTCTCTTTGCCATCTTGTCTCATTGCAACAACCTTAAATAGTGTGATAGTTACCACGGTTACCGTACAAGGGGGCTGCACGTGTCTGATGTGTGCCTTTCAAAATAAGAGATTCTAAAATAATAAAACGCGTGCTCAACAGCAGATTTAAATTTTTTGAGCAGCTCTTTGTGACCCGTTCAGAACGGGTCCGTGGCCTACTTTTGGGTCGGGACCCACCAGTTGAGAACCACTGTTCTCGAGATCAGTGTAGCTGCACCAGATACAGAAATGGAAAAGAAAAGAGAAAGAGAAACGCTGCTCTTCATGTACTTCCATAGTTTAGTTCAATCAGTCGTGTTAAGGGGAAACGGGGGAAACCCGACATTCTTCATTTCTAACATTATTTCCACTGCTGCACGTCACTGCTTTGTCTGCGTATAGCGAGCCTGAAAAGTGGATATTGAAATGCATCCCTGCTGCCTGTCCTTATGATAAGACGGCTCTCAACAACCGCTCTAATCTCTGTGGCAACAAGTAGCTTTGAGTCTGTGATTGGAACACAGCTGAACCATAATCGGGAACTTTCTCACCATGATATCTGCTTTTAATCCAGATTGACATTTGTATTGACATTTTTTATTTATAATTACTAGGGGTGTGACGATTCACTCACCTAATGATCCGATTCAGGAACGATTCGTAAAAAATATTAAACGATCGATCCAGTTCGATCTGATTCAGTTCAGTTCGATCCAAACCGGTCCAAACCAAAAAGATTAATTTGCACACCCCTAATATATATATATAGTGTATATTAGGGGTGTGACGATTCACTCACATAACGATCCGATTCATATCTCGATTCACAGGCTACAATCTGATTCAGGAACGATTCGTAAAAAATAGTAAACGATTGATCCAGTTCGATCTGATTCAGTTCAGTTCGATCCAAAATGATTAATTTGCACACCCCTAATAATTACGATTGTCCTCTACCTCTTATTTTATGTAGGGTGTAAAACAACCTTGTGTGCAGTTCTATATCATAAAGCAGACGCAAGGGGGAGGCGTTAGGTTAGGACTCGCAATTGTCGATAAAACACATGTCAGACATGTGAACAGGCCAAATTAATTTGGTTGCCCTTCTCCCAGACCGGGGTAGGTCTAAGGTTATCTAAGGTAAATTACATGAAATAATAGTCTAAAAAGGCTTAAATACTGTGAGCCATCTATAGGAAAAACAGGGACATTACAGGGGAAAGGGAAATAATAATGACAATACAACCAATTACATAATTTGGACAGGTTTGTCGGGCTGCACTACAAAGCTGAATGGACCACATCTGGCCCCCGGGCCTTAGTTTGCTCAATGCCAGACATGTAAAGAACATTGACAGTAGGCTCGGCAGCTAAGATGACCAATGACTTCACTATAATAAATTCATTAAGACGACTCCAATGCAGCTAAAGTTTATTTCTTAACTTGCCAACAGCTAACATTCCACCCATTAACAATCACTGACAGGCTGTACAAAGACACGGACAACAGACAGACTTGAGACTGATCTCTTAGTGCAGTTCACATGGCCTCACACAGAAGTGTTACGTAGCCAACAGAATCGGAGACGACAAATAAGAAACGACCTTGTGTTAGAATCAATCTTTGAAGTGCACTTCCATGTGAGAAGGACAAAGCTACGCTCCTCTTCACCAATGCAGACATGGAACATTTGTGTTCTCCATGGAAGAAGCAGCAGCAGCAGAGAAAATCACATCTAGGACTTTGTGTCCTGGTTTTCTACAGAAATGTGATCTTCACCCTGGGATGATTGATGGGTTCTGTTAAAGACAGTCTGATAGACTTTTTTACATGAAAAAAAACCTTTAGAAATAAAGATAGACATACATTTTCAGCGCAGAGGACAATTTTTGACAACGTATGGCAGTGCCGCGAGACAGAGACGGACAGGCAGAGATAGGGTTGTCCTTGTGTTTGGATTGACGCAGTAAATTACCAGCGGCACGGTGACAGACATTAGTGAACTCAGAACCCGGCCAAAGCTGTGATGCTGCACAAGGCTCCCCTGTTTTTGTTGTAATTTGGCTCTTTATTAGAGATAACAAGTTGGCCAACGGCAGAGGCAGGTGCAGTTAGAATTACACAGCAGGTGTAGATGAAGGAGAAAAGGGAAGGAGCCATAAACAGGGGAGGGATTATCCGGGTGTAAGAGCCGCGGAGGCTCCGAGAAAATGACATATGATGATAAAAGCTCTACTTTTTTGCTTATATCGGGCCAGAAGAAATTGTTTAAGTGAATAGAGTTCAGCTTTAATACCGGTATACCTGTGAAGTTCACATGGATCAGATATTTTTTCAATTTTTTCTTTCTGTATGTCAGTGGATGTTACTTTCTATTATGCCCCCTAGGGGACAGAAATGTGTTCAGGCAACACCCCAAACCTCCTGGCCCACACCCCTATGAATGGAAATATTACTGAGAACCAAGTCAGGAAAAAACATTTTTATACCACTCTTGTTTTCTTCAATGTCTTGTTCATTGAAATTCCTGCTACCAGGATAGGTACGCTACCTGCAAAATCGAATTAACTTGAAAAGGTGGAACGCCTAAAACACTGGTTCTGTCAGTACAAGCCATAACTATTGATGTAAGAACTGAAGGGTTACTAAGTTACTATGAAAAATCATGGAAAATGGCTACCTATCAGCTAGCGAAACAAATGTACCTTTATTGGCACCAGGCATTAAAATCCACCAGAAATCGAAGTGTATTTTATTGGAACCCCTCTTCCTATGCCCCCAGTGGTCCTAGCTCCACCTTTTGAGAACCCCTACTGTATGTGCAATACATCACGTGTATCCTCTCCCCTACTTTCACCTGTTTATCTAATGTTGACCTTGGTAAATAATCTGTCGACTAACCCAGATTTTTCTGTTTCCTTCCCTGCCATAACCTGTGCTCACGGCTCATCTCTCTCCCGTTTCCATTATTTCCCTATTTCCTCTATCCAACTCCTCAATCACCTCCACACTTCCTTCTTCATTACCCTCATTCATCCCACTAACAGCAAACATCCTGACAGTGGTTATCCTGTCCCAGCTGGTGCTGCGTCGTCAGAAATCCTCCTACAACTATCTCCTGGCTCTGGCAGCCGCTGACATCCTGGTTCTACTCCTCATTGTCTTTGTCGATTTCATTTTGGAAGATTTCATCCTGGCCATGCCTCTGCCGCCGTCCTTAAACAGCGCAGTGCAGGTGCTGGAGTTCTCCTCCATCCACACTTCAATCTGGATCACCGTGCCTTTGACCATCGACCGCTACATCGCCGTCTGCCACCCCCTGCGCTACCACACCGTCTCCTATCCCGCCCGCACTCGCAGGGTGATATTTGCGGTGTACGTGTGCTGTTTGCTGTCTGCAGCTCCTTATTATTGGTGGCCTGAGCTGTGGCACAGTCTGCCAGGGATGGGCAGCGGCGGTAACGGCGGCCCAGACGCAGGGGAGGGCAGCAGAAGGACTGTGGCCCAGCACGTTCTAGTGTGGGCCCACTGCGCCACCGTCTACCTCCTCCCTTGCACCATCTTCTTCTCACTCAACGCCGTCATCGTGCGCAAGCTGCGCAGACGCCGCAATTGTTTCCGCCTACGCGGTTACTCCACCGGTAAGACAACCGCCATCCTCCTTGCCATCACCTCCATTTTTGCAGTGCTGTGGGCGCCCCGCACCCTCATCATCCTATACCACTTCTACTCTCCACCCCCGGCAACGCCAGATGCTGGAAGGCTGCTGCACACGCTCACTGATCTGGCCAACATGCTTGCGTTGCTCAACACGGGGGTCAACTTTTTCCTGTATTGTTTCATTAGCAAGCGTTTCAGGGGCATGGCGGCCAACGTGCTCAGAGCGCTGGTCCACTGCCGCAAGCAAACAGCGCCGTTCTACGCCAGCCATAACTTCTCCATCACGAGCAGCCCCTGGATCTCACCAGCCAACTCCCACTGTATCAAAATGTTTGTATACCAGTACGACAAAAACGGAAAGCCAGTCTGTATTTCCAACTGAGTCTTTTAGCCACCAGCAGCTACCCCCCACTTCAATCCTGAAGGGGACGTATTTTAGGATTTGTCTCTGTTGTGAGCAACCTTGGCCACATGGGACGCTTGGAAATGTCAACGCGCCTGGTAGGTGCAGAGTTTGCTTTTACAACAAAGTGGAAGGGCCGTCAGGTGGAGGAGCCAACCGCACAACCGTGTGTTTGGTTGAACTGTCACGTCAAATGAATTATTCACAAAGTGGCGACCAGCACCAAATAGAGACTTTCCTCTTTGCAAAAAAAAATCTAAATAATGGGGTTAATACAGACAGAGAACAGCTCATGTCGGCGACAGATAGAACTGTTATCACACACATCCATCACTGACTTTATGGGCCACCTTGTGAATCAGTGCCATGGTCTAAACTGACAATTAGAGGAATCCTTGGTGAAGCATTAAGTGGTTTGGCAGCAGCGCCAGCCAAACGTCAAAGCGATTTGAACAGCTGCGTCTCCGTTCCTCGGGGAGTCATTTCGACATGGCAGAGATACAGTCGGCGTCTGGGCATTAAACACCTCAGCTGAGTAAGGTGATTCACTCAGGCAGAACCACTGACAGCGTGTCCGCTACCTGTAGTACCCACTGTCTCCCTAGCAAAGTTAAACAGCGCTGTAATTCCCCGTTTAATATGCAGAGGAGTCTCCAAGGTCTGATAAATGGCTTCATAAAACGAGACCTCCCCAACTGTACCGTGTGAAGCGCTGGTCCTCCATCATCAGCTCGCTACACATCGTAGCGATTGTAGAATGGGTAGGTGCTCAATGTTTATGGACTGTTACGGTAGCTTCACAACAGACGAAAAACACCTGGGAGTTTCCGTGACATCGGACATTTTCCGCTTTTTCAATGGGACACTTTTGCTCAAGGTAGACGGTCCTGTTTCAACTGTTAATGATGACCTACTGTTATTAGCCATTAGATTGGTGATATTATTGAATGTAGAGGAACGTGTCTCGAACCCTTTAGCTTTCTGGAAACCGAGAAGGGGCGAGAGAGATGGAGAGGAAGTGACAAACACCAAAGCTTTCCCATGATGCAACAGCCCATTTGGTCTCAGGGCCACACAGACACGTAAGCAGTTATTGATTGGTTGAACGGTTTCATGCACCAGTGGTGGACTGGTTATACAGTACATTCATGGAAAAAATGACACGACCACCCTGCTGTTTTCTTCAATTTCTTGTTTATTTTAATGGCTGCTTCCACTAAAGGTACATTGGTTTCAAATACAATATATACAACAAACATTAACTTCGATATCTAGCCATTTTCCATGGTTTTTTGATTTTTCTGCAGCTAGCACCGAAAGTAACAAGAAAATGAAGAAAACAAGGGTTACTTGTTAAGTCATATTCATCAGATCAACTTCAGTGCTGATGAGCAGAACAGAATATGCTGTACTGTATATGTTTCCCTTTAAGACATTGGAATCAATGCAGATTCCTCCGCAGATGTTGAAGATCTCCACAGCTAGGATTGTTATCCTTCATCCAAGAATATTTGAAAAGCCCGAGGAATGTTTCCCTGTCTGCTAATGCCTGCCTGGAGGTTTATGGATGGATAATGACAAATGTCTCAAATCTGATAAATGGCACCTCCGTCTGTCACAGTGAATGAAGTCCTGCTCCTTCAAACGTTTGGTTTGACTCTAAAATACATTTGGCACCGAGAGGGAACCACTGCAGCTACGTCTCGTTTGGCAGCTAATTTTAGCGTGAGCGGGAAAAACATTATTACGGCAGAAAAAGGGAGACGGAGCGATTGTATTAGAATGTGTTTGAACGTCTCAGATTCCAATGAACTGAAATATATGAGCATAAATGTCACATTTACTGGTCACGCCAGCAGCGCAAATCTACATTATTCTGGGTTTATATATAACATTACATTGAATCAACACATATTTACTTCAGAGGCTGTTCTTTTTATGTACCTCATGCAAATGAAATGATAAAAATTGATGTAAACAGGAAAAAACAACACATAAATAGAGTTGGTACAGCGAGAAATTGACAGATCTATTTGGTTTGTATCTAGCTGTAGAAATTGCAGATCAGAATACAATAATATAGATAGTGTTAATATTCTGTACTGGTTCTGAATAGTATATGTTTTAAAATATAACAATATTCTGGCGTAAAATTGATCCAAAATGTACTCCTGTTTAGTTGAACACAACGCTGAAAGGGATTGAAGAAAGACACAGACAGAGATCTTCTTCAAAAGCTGTGATTCTTTTGGTGTTTATAACCATTTGCTGCCCACTAGTGGAAGAGGAGTTAACTGATCATGAATTTTCTGTATTAACAAACTTAAAAAATTAATTGCACTTAATAAAATGATAGTTTTAGGACATTGGATAATTCTCTACACCACAATCCGATGATCTCTCATGGCAAACTAGTTCACTGCTATAGAAAAACCCACTAAATACCAGGTTCTGTTCTCAGAATGATATGCCTACGAATGTGCGTTGCGCAAACAAATAAGACGATAATTGAACGCGAGCCACCTGAGTCCCCGGCGCCTCTGGCATGTGAAGTGAGATAACATTGGGGGGAATAAAGAAGGAAATGTTTCCACCAACTACAGGCACGTTTCCGTCACTGGGCAGTGAGAGGAATTAAATGTTGGTCCTGTATGATTTATTAAATCTGTCTTATGATCCTGCAGGCGACATAAATAATGCACATTCAAGTCAGGGCCACACAAACCTTCTATTCGAGGGCCTACACCTGCTGACGATCGGCACCTTCACGTGCCGCTACTGATTACGCACGGCGGGCTGCTGAATGCCAACGCGGGTTTCTGAATATTTATGACGCAATCTGCCCATAAATGTTGTATTAAATCAGCAAATGTTGTATCACAGTGAATGAACGGAGCGGGGTCCCCTCCTTCAGCCTGGTCCGCGGGGCATAACTCTCTCTCTCGATTCCCATTTCTTTGTTCTACACAAATTGATTTTCTTCAGGACTGCTAAGTGGACGAGGGAGTGCCAGTTGCCCCCCGCCCGCCCCAAGTGTTTGGTGCTACACGTGCATACTAAGAATATTGCCGGGCTCCATCCCTTCACATCTGAAGATTGATCCGTTCACGCCAACAGGGCGGGGCTTGTTAATCAGCCAAGTGTTATTTGATGGAGATGAAGAGCCGACGAGTCGATGATCAATAATCACTGGGGCTCCTTCACTAAATGTACATCAACTTCATTATGTTTAGCGCGAAGGCCATCAAAACAGCAGATGAGTGATGGTCAGGACGACGGTCATTAGCAGTGTCACATCATTAAAAGCGGTTTTTGGTTTCAGCCGAAGGAGCTCATTCCAGATCAGTGTTGCCATGGCATTCATTTTTCTTGTTAACCCCCATCCAGTGTTTCAGCCATGTTAATGTGACATTTGTGAGACAACTGGTGCCTCATTCCTGCTGCCTCCAGGGAACAGGACAGGCATGCTGGGAAACCAAAGTAGAAGGTTCAGTCGAGGGGCGTCACATGCAGGTGTCTCGTCCTTATCCACGTGAGGCGACGGCAACTGGATTGTGTGTATGAATTGTTTATTCCTTGAGGGTTTGCTTGTCGTCTGATTTTTAAAAGGTTACAGAACAATGCGACACAGGAAAACATTTCTTTTTTCCTTTTCTGGTCCAGTTTCCTCTCGACCTCTCTCCGCTGGCCTCGGCTCTACAGGGTGTTTGTAAACTCGTCTGTCTTTGATTATGTGGATGCCTTTTGTTTTTGAAGTCACTGCTATTAGAACTTCTGCGCCAGATCTGTCGTCAAAGGGCTGTTTGATGGTTGAAAGCACAGACCCTCGATTAAGGAATGGATGCTTCGTGTGGTCTTGCTGGGGCTTTATGATTTTTACATCTGCACCTGGTAGCTCCCATGGTCTACCTTAGGTGCCCACCAGGTTTCTTCCTAAAAACAAAACTAGTCCAAAAAGGATCAAAATGGTACTGTTCCTGGGCTTTTTGAGCAGCAGTGCAATCATGATGGTTAGAAGAGTGGTCACTATTCTATGTCCCAGAACTTTCTATTATAACATAGGCTGGTAACAACTAGCTCTTCGTATTAGCGAGTGCCCTTGATGTGGCTCCAAAGTTCTAAAACACTGGAGACCGCTGCTCTAATTGTTTCCTCTAAACAGGATTTTTACATTTTCTTGAATTCCTTTATTGTAATTTACAAAAATAGCATTTTCTCCTCTTGGGTAAATCTGGACAGGTTCTGACGCAGAGCTTACGTACTGCGTACAGTATGGGCTGGTTTCCTGTTACTTGCGCCGACAAAAACGGTGGCCGTGACAACGCTAGCATTTATTTCTTTAATAGGGTCTGTGAAAAGGCATGGTTAATTAAGGCTGCAGATCGTTAATGGTGATGATGATTAAGACCAGGGTTACAAAAAGAGGGAATGCAAGGGTTACATGAGTCACATCCACAATGACCTGTGTGTGTGTGTGTGTGTGTGTGTGTGTGTGAGAAAAGAGTGTGTGTTCAAACACCTCTTAAGACACATATCCTTTAAACATGTGGGTTTTTATTTTTTTGCCAAAGGACCTGTATTGTATGAAATCCAATATGTATTTATACTCAGTTCTGATGAATATATTTACATATAGCACAGTACTTAAAAATATATCCATGAATGTAAAAAAAATGCTTCTGGCACCTTTGTTAGAATTTTATCTGTTGTGATTTTTCTACAGATTTTTTTCTTTTCTTTATAGACTACGAACTCCCTTCATGGCAGTGTTTTAAAACCGTGTTTCCTGGTCGTTCTGGAGTGTTTATTAATAGGCTTGCCAATATTTTCCTCCTAATGAATGTACTGATTGTGTTAAGAGTATGTATTAATGTACCGTGAGAAAGTACACTGAAAAGTAATGGTCATTATCAATATTTTTGATCAAAAGAAATAAAGTATCTCTGAGTACTCAGACAGACGGGTGTCTTTTATTCTGAAAGTGCATTACAGTTATGCCCCACCTTTATAGGTGATATGGTACAACCAGCATAAACACTTGTGCTGAGGTCAGCAAGCCTCAGGTTCGAAATCACCAGCCGCCTAGTGTCGTCCCTACCCACAAAACTTCCCACCATCCACAGGAAGGGTCACCGTATGGTGTAGTGTGATTTGGGATCTCAAGGGCAGCAATTTCCATGAACGGCACCCAAATCACACAGCACCATACGTGGAGGATTCCTATGGGTGGTGAACTGGAACTTATCTACCTACCTACCTACCTACCAATCAAGCTAGCTACCTATTTATCTAGGCCACAAACTGCTGCCCATGAAAACATTCTAAGTTGTTTCTCCACCCATGGACCGATGCTGGTCCAGAGCCCGAAGGCTGAGGATCACCAGTGTATTGAATACAGAACTAAGTACTTTTATGTGTATATATTGGTTTAAATGCTTGATTAACAATAAAAGCTAATGTAAGTTAGCTAAATTCTCAGTTTGGAAAGAAAATGAGAAGCAAAAAAAAAGTTAATTACATCTTGTTTGCTTTGTAAAAGCTTGATTTCTCTCAGGGACGGTACACGTCGGCAGCCGTGGGTCTAGTTCCTCTTCTTGCCTGGCGAGCTGCAACGAGGAGGAGCTCATTAACGACAGCCGATCCCAAAAGAAAACGTCTTTAAAGTTTACGCCACAGTAACAAGAGAGAATTCTCCTCTGTTGGAGAAGGATGCCAAAAATTGTTGATTAGTCCCAGGGTAAGGGTTAATGAACACAACCAGGTCTAATCAGGAAACTGCACTTATTAAATTTTAATACCAATCAGGTTTGGGTGTCCGCTGGAAATGAAACGGCCGTGTTCCATGTCATGCCATCCTAACCACCTGGACGCCAACCAACCTTCGGCGCACGACCCTGAGGCCCGCTTGCCGGCGATTCACAGGAGGTGAGAACTGGTCCGAGCGTAGGTGTGATGACGGTTCTGTCCACCGTTCTTTACAGAGACAAACTGAGCTTTGTTGTTCCACGGCAACAGTGCGAGACGAGGACGGAGGATGAATCCAGCTGTGTGTTTGTACGTGTCGATGTGTGTGACCAATTAAAGTCTCGACGGCAGCTGACACTTTGTCCCTGTCACTGCTAGACGTGAGAAACACAGCGTAGCACACACACACACACGCGCGCGCGCACACACACCGCCTTATATCACTCACTGCCCAAGCTCAACTAACTAGTGTGTAAATTCCTCCAGTTACATCCGCAGATGCAGTCCTAATGTCCTTTGCTGCAAAAGACACACAAAACACACACACACACACAGCTCCCCAGTAGCCAATTAACACATCTGTCACTGAGAAAACTGTTGTCACTGTGTACAGCTCTGAAAGTTCATCAAAGAGATGCAGGTCCAATGTCAGAGAGACGAATACAGGGGACATCTGGAGAAGATTCTTTAAAATCCGATCTGCTATGTTGACCTTGTGGGCTATGAAAGTCTGTTTTAAAACTAGATAAACAGATAAAAATTGCAGAGATTATGTATAAAGTTCTAACATGGTACTAACTAAGTACTAACATGGAGAAATCGGTAATTGATTAATTTCTGTAGCAGCTTATCCCCAGCTACAGACTAAACCTCCCAACGGGGTCTGAGCCGCACTGACATAAATACAGAACCGGAAAAAAAAAGGATTGGACCAACCTACAGTTTTCTGTACATGTTCTGGACATGTCCATTCTGGACATGTTCAGAGGAAACCACCCACTAGGAGGCACAAGCAAGGGTTTTTTTTTACCCATGGTCCCAATCCTGAAAACTTTGGCCAAATCAAAGATGTGATTTGGAAATTGTTGACTCGCTGTGGCAACCCCTGAGAAAAGAGAGAGAAAAATAAGAAGGACACGTTCAGAGGAGGGACAGTGGTTATATTGGTAGAAGAATGATCCTAAAGATGGAGCTACCAGGTAGGAGACAAAGAGGAGGTTGATGGATTCATTCCATTCCTAGTATCTTGAATTTGATACAATTAAATAAAACAAAAAAATAACCCAGTGGTGGCAGAGTTGAAGATGCTAAGGTTCTCCTTAGGGGTGGACAAGGATGGACAGGATCAGGAATGAGGTGATTAGAGGGACAACACAGACAGGAAGGTTTGGAGAAAAAGCTAGAGAAGACAAATTGAGATGGTTTGGACATGTTCAGAGGAGGGACAGTGGTTTTATTTGCAGAAGAATGATCCTAAAGATGGAGCTACCAGGTAGGAGACAAAGTGGAGATTGATGGATGCAGTGAGGGAGGACATGGAGGTAGTGATTTTTTGTCTCACAGTGAGACTTTGAGCACTTAAGAATTTTCTACATACATACATATATATACACATACATATATATATATATATGCATATATATATACACACATATATATATACATATATACACATACACATACATATATACATATATACATACACATACATATATACACATATATACATATATGCATACATACATACATACACATATATATACATATACATATATACACATATATACACATACACATACATATACACATACATATATACATACACACATACTGTATACTATATATATTATTATTTTTGGGGTATCAAAAATAAAATATTAATTTTAAAATATATTACATGAGAAAATATATATTTACTTTATTACCATTATCACCAATATTGGTCCATTTACCGTTCAACAAAGTATTTGATCAGATTATCTGCCCAGTCATCGTGCAGTGAGATTAAACTGATCAGCTCTCACTCCTGTCACTAAGCCAATGAGGGTAAAGTTCATTATCTGGTATTAACAACAGCTCATTCACATCACAGTGATTGATGCAAAATTCCTGGTCCTCCAGACCATCACACCTGATCCTCTGAGTGACTTCTGCTCCTGCAGCATCATGTCTTCAGACGGAGTTTAAGAAGAACTTTAGGAGTGAGATTCAGGCTCGGTTCCTCCAACAGTAACATCAGTCACACACGCACAGCCAAACGCATCAAATGATTCTTTTTTCTATTATCTCCAAATGTGCAAATCTATTTTTAAAGTCTCTTCGCAGATTCGTTCTCATTAACTCGACCTCGATAATTCATGGTTCGCGGACGAAACGCTGAGATGGAATGGAAATCACCGCAGCGGTTGTACATTCATCAGGAAGGTGGAGGGATCAGAGGGATGTACGGAGTTCTTGACATTTCCTTCTAATGCCGTGTCCAGACGAGCAATCACGGAGTTATCACATTTTTATAGTCGCTCAGAAGGAAAAAGATATTCTGATGATTTGTTTTGGAATAACAAAGGTTGTGACAGAACTGATGAGATCCATGACAATTTAATGGCATTACGATAAATCATAGACCGTGTCAATTAAGGCCTTTTCTAATGGATAATATCTTACAATCTCAGCTTGGTTCAAAATCAAAAGAGATTTCCAAAAAAAACTTACTTTTGTGCAAACCCCTCGCCACCCTGCAGGGGGTGCTAGACTGCATAATTGTGCCCATATGCAGGCACTGCAGACGATGATAAAAGAAATATGTTGCAAAATTTGGACAAGAGGTAACAATAGTGTCCTGAGGGTAAAGGAAGTGGACTTGGATCCTCAGGGCTCAAGGTTCAAATCCACCAGCTGCCATGTTGCCACTGAGGTGCTCTGAGCAAAGCAACATCTTGAGCCACATAACTCCCCCTTTGGCCCACCACCCACAGGAAGGCTCACAGTATGGAGCAGTGTGATTTGGGTGGAGGTGGAGAAGCGGATGAAGATGAAGGAACGAATTAATCTTCCTCTTCTTATCATCCTCGTTCTGGATCTCTGGGGAGACGGTCTCCTCACCGTCCATCCAAACTGTGAGCCTTTGGGTGAGTGGAGACTGGATCGAAGGGAGTTTTATGTGACAATCTGGCGACGGGGGGGTTCAAACCTGAAGCCTTGAAGACCTCAGTCCGCTTCCGCCACAGCGAGTCAACAATGTCCATCTCCCCCTGTCCTCTGTATCTTCAACTCTGACATCCACGTCCTCCCTCACTGCAACCATCAATCTCCTCTTTGTCTCCTACCTGGTAGCTTCATCTCTAGGATCATTCTTCTACCAATGTATCCACTGTCCC
>JAFBJS010003779.1:96622-106756 GCA_016785265.1 Paraplagusia blochii
GCTTTTTCTCCAAACCTTCCTGTCTGTGTTGTCCCTCTAATCACCTCATTCCTGATCCTGTCCATCCTTGTCCCCCCTAAAGTGAATCTCAGCATCTTTAACTCCACCACTGGGTTATTTTTTTGTTTTATTTAATTGTATCAAATTCAAGATACTAGGAATGGAATGAATAGACTATCCATCTCATCCGCATTGGTCAGAAGGTTCCTGGTGCCGTCAAAGCTCTTCCTGATTTTGTGTTGCTTTTTTTTTTTTATTAACCCAGTGATCTTCTGTCCTGGCGGTGGTGGAGAACCACTCCTGGCTCTGCTGTGATGATGAATCCATGCTAATCCCCCCTTTCATCACACCCAGTCGTTCCCTCCAGCTGTCCCTCTCCGTCTCCCTCTCTCTCTCCGTCTCTCTGTGAATGCCCACCTGTGTCATCTATTACCCACTGTGCAGCCCTAATGCTTTCATCTGCTAAACCACAGCACCTTGATGTGGCACTGATGCTTAATTCAGGCTGTTTGCAGCATCAAACAGTCTGCAGAACCACACAGGGGCTGAAACAAAAGGTCACCTATGAAGTTGACACCGGAAGTGTGCACGTGGTTCGTGTGTTCGTGCGAGACTGACCAGGGATGTTATGTCATCAAACGACAGCTAGGGGAGAAACCGGAGAAGTCTTTCTTTTCCTCTTTTTCTTTCGGCTTGTCCCATTTTTCAGGGGTTGCCACAGCGAGTCAACAATTTCCATCTCAGCCTGTTCTCTGTCGCTTCTACTCTCACTCCACCTATGTCCTCCCTCACTGCATCCATCAATCGCCTCTTCATCTCCTACCTGGTAGTTCAATCTCTAGGATCATTCGTCTACCAATGTATCCACTGTCCCTCATCTGAACATGTCCAAACCATCTCAATCTGTCTTTTCAAGCTTTATTCCAAACCTTCTTGTCTGTGTTGTCCCATTAATCACCTTATTCCTGATCCTGTCCATCCTTGTCTCTCCTAAAGAGAATCTCAGCATCTTCAACTCCTCCACCTCCAGCTCTTTCTCCTGTCCTTTGGCTATTCTTAGTGTCTCTAATCCATCCATCATGGCTGGTCTCACAACTGTCCTGTTGAGTTTGTAATCTAGGTCAAAATGACCGCTTGTGGGTTTTCTAGTATTGAACAAGTCAAATCTATTTAATTACAACTGACAGTTGTCCCCTTTGTCTCCTACCTGGTAGCGCCGTCTCTAGGATCATTCCGCTACCAAAATAACCACTGTCCCTCCTCTGAACATGTCCAAACCATCTCAATCTGAGACGGGGGAGCAACCGGAGAAGACACAGAGGAAAAACTGTAATGTAACGAGTAAATTTAGCAGCCGCCGCGATGACACGACGCCACCGGAGATTCACCCTGGGTTTTCTAAGAGGCGCAGCGTGAAGTGTTGAAGAACACAAAGCAGCCGTCGGAGACTTTAATGAGAGTGAGAAACCTCCTCTTCTGAGCTCCTGATGTCACTTCTATTCATCTCCCCTCTTTGTCTCTCCCTCTACTCCCTCCGAGGTTCAGTAAATTATAAATGCTCTCGTCTTCCCATAAGGACCTCCACCAGGACCTTCTTTATCTTCACGGCTGTCACTCACTCCTCAGCCGCTTTTACCGGGCGTGGTTCTACGACTGAAGCCAACGTTCCTACAGTTCATCAGAGGGAGAGAACAAAATTGCAGCAACGGCAATCCATCACATCACAACTGGGCTGGAGAGTGAATATAAAACATGCCGCTGCAACAACATTTTCCTGTTCGGACCCATTTTTCTTACAGTTGTCGTTTCTCACGCTGTAAACTCGCTGACCCAAGGCTGGGAACGTTTCCTCAGCGAGGCCTCGTCAATTCAACACAGGAGGGAAACAGAGTAATTAAATACTGCAAATTTAATCGGGGGTTGTAATAAAATGGATTGCGAAACAACGGCAAAGAAAAAACACAGATACAGAACTAAAAAAAATGTTGTTGAAAAGAATTAAACATGTGTCAAAGGAGGACAATTAAGGACGTGTTTCTGTTTTTCTTAAAAGTTCAGCTTTTAAAAATATTTATTAATTGTATATTTGTTTTAATTTGTATATTTAGTTGTCATATTATTCATTATCATTATTTATTTGATGTTACTTATTGTTTCTTATTTATTTTTTTAATTTGTGCAATTTGTCTTTGTTTCTTCTATGAAAAAAGTTTAAATAATAAAAAGCTGCACCAAAATAATGTAACGCAATGTTTTACAATCAAACAATATTTTTCATAATTTATTTAATGAAGTTAACAAATACATTTAACTCATTTTACTGAAATTATAAAAGATATACAAACCTAAAAATCTGTGGTAGGACATTTACTTACCAATTCCAGCAAGACACGTCAGAGAAGAAACCAGGAAAACCAGTGTCAAAGCAACAGAATCAACAACAGCAAGAAGTAAAACTGAGTGAGGCAGAGAGACAGGTTTTAATACCAGGGCACCAGGTGAGACCAGTGAGAATTGATGACTAGGAAACCATTGGACACAGGTGACCGTGATAAAACTGATCCAAACTGGAGACACAGTGAACACTGCAGTCACAGGGATGTTCCTGTTTCCCAGGTATGAAGAAAGTGTTATTAGGTTTCACTCATTCACAACGATAAGATTTGTGGGTGTGGTTAATCACTGATAAACCACACCCACATTAAGGTGGCGCCCATATTTACGATTATGTCAATAATGCTGTGTCATTTTGTTGTTTTGAAGATATCCCTATAAAGTTTTGTACTATAGGTGATGATAGAGTTTATAATCAAATGGTCAAATTGACCGCTTGTGGATGTTAATGGCGGTTTTTTAGAACCAGTTATCTTAACCAAAAAATTTTGACAGATTATATTTCAAATCAATTTATTACAACATACAGTAGTTGATTGGTGATTCAGGAAGTGGACTTGGGTGCATAAGGACTCAGGTTCAATTCTACAAGCTGCCAGGTTGCCCCTGAGCATAGCACCATCCCGACCCACATAGCTTCTAGTGGGCTCAGCACCCACAGGAGGGCTCACAGTATGGTGCAGTGTGATTTGGGCAGCAGTTGTGGATACGACCCCTTCATTTGCACTTAGCGTTTGGCCCCCATCAGCCTCCAAAAACATTTGGTTCTCCCCCTGCTGGCCGATGTGAGTAAGGCAGCGACATGGAGAGATGAAGAGATGGAGGAGCTGGGGTATCGACTGTGACAGGCCAGAATAAGAAAAAAAAACAGCCGACTCATTTCTCTCCTGGACCACCGCAGACCTTTGACTGGGCCTGTCAGCGAGAGACAGACGGAGACAGAGTTTTGACCGACGTCACTTTGATTTGTTCACACAATCACTGCAGGAAAGTAGGAATTTAATGACAGCCCATCAGTCACATTTGGGCTGCAATTTGCAGCTGGTCACGTGACCAGACCCTCACAAAAAACCCATCTAATCAAAACTGGATGTTTCTGCTGCTGTGACAGAAACCAAATCTTTCACCGAGACCTAATGGACATCTTATGTCCAGGCAGGTCTTGGTGGTCAGTGGAGCAGATGTCTGGGTCTGCAGTCTGATATGAGAGCAGTAAACAGCAGCTGACAAAATGGTGAGTAGGTTATGAATCCGTAGTGGACAGTCCTGGTTCACCGGGTTTGTTGTGTTCCAGTCTGACCAGAGTCTGTGCCTCGACTCGATACATAAGAGAGTGATTAATTAGAAAAGCTCGCTGCAATAAAAGCTCCAAATGAGTTGTCATCACTGGTCCCTGGGGTTTTTCTCCATCTCTCTCTCCCATGTATGTTCATTACTCATCTTGATTTTTCTCCTCTCTCCCAGCTCTGCTGTGATACCCCCATATATCTGAAGCTATTCTCAAATCTCATAAGGATAAACTTAATTTGTGAGAGGTGACGGTGAGAGCCTGCGTCCCCGTCTTCGCCGGAGGAAGTAATCAGTGAAGGTGTGGAGGTTTTGGTCGTTCTACATTCTGATCACTCCTGGTCCTCGCAGAGAAAGATCTGTGTTGTGTTGATGTGTAATAGCAACAAGAAAAGCTGCAAGGCAAAGAGCTGTCATTACTGTGAAGGATCTGTCTGATTCTGACAGGCCCTGGACCTGTGCTGGTGACGCCCTCTGCTGGGATTCTGGAGAACTACTGCAAGGATCGGCCTGAAAGAAAAACAATGAATTTATATTGTTCATCTAATATAAATATGACAATATAGAATATATTTATGATATATTTAATTTTAAGCATGACAAAATACATTTCTTATATTGTATTGATTGATAAAATACATTGGATAAAGTTATATTTACAATTCTGTCCAATCACTTATTTCCCCATATATATTTATATCAATCGACACCGATATATTTCGCCGTTTGCCCCCTAAACCAAAGTAAATGTTTTAGGTCTTCAGGTGCCATTTAACGAATTTGGCAAAACTCTAACATGTATTATCGGATTGGAGGAAAAGCCAATACCGATCTTATCAAGACGATATAAACATTTTTTGAACAGAAATTTTTATATTATTAAAGAAAAGGGTTGAATTAACTTCGTATTCAGCGCAAACTAGAAAGAAATAAGACTTTTCCAAACACAGGGTCAAACTAAAATATGAGTAAAGATACTTTAATAAGATATTTTAAGAATATTATAAAAGTGGAATTAATTTTTATAGGTTTACTCAGTACAGTATTGTTTCAATTCGATTCTACCAGTTACCAGGTTACCGCTGAGCATAGCATCGTCCCCCATAAAGCTGATGATGGGTTAACTTTGGTGATAAGTTAAATGCAGGATTGGATCTGCTTCCTTAACCAGTAGGCCACCACAGCCGATGATTAGCTTTAATTTTTTCACTGTATCCCACTGTGACCCTGAACCAGATTATCTATGGACTCATACTGGTCCACGGACCTGTGATTTGACCTACAGTCTTACTTACAAATGTGGGTAAAAATGCATTTGACAACACTGCCATAAGGTCAGAGGTGGCGCTTCAGGACAAGCAAAACAGGCTGTTGCTTGAAGCCCCGGCCACTAGAGGGCCCCGGCCAAAAAGCTGTTTGGTATTATATTGCAGCGTGCACTATTAGGATGGGGGTCGGGGGGCGAAGAGGGGGGCCGTACCACCGCCTCTGCTCCACTCATCATCGGATCGGACGAAAAAGAGGAGCAGCACTGAGTTGCAATGCGTTCATTAGACGATAGATGGCAGCAGAGTAATTACGCACCCTCTGGGAGTTGCCTGGGGAAAATGCAAAAGAGGAAGAATGAAGAAAGACACGCAGGAGGAGGAGGAGAAGAAGGAGGAAGGAGAAAAAAGGGGTGTGTTCTTTAGACAGGAGTGTTGTTGTTCCTGCTGCCTTTAAAACGCTGCTGGAGAAGGAAAATAAAATAAACTACAGGACGGAGTTCCACCAACCGAGGTCACAGAGTCAAACCGGAGAGCTTTAAGGTTTGTTGTTAAGAGACTAACTTAGTTTTGTCATAAATTTAATTTAAAAAAAAGTTGAAGAAAGTTATAATCTCACTGTCAGATTAGCAGTTTCAATGAATGTGTTTCCTGTGGAGCAGCATGGAGACGGAGAACAGCAGTCCCGCCGCAGCAGACTGGCAGCAGCTGATGGGGAGATGGAGCACCAAGATTAAAAGTTCTTTTGATGACCCACACCCTCAGGTAAGTCGGTAAAATCCAGCTGCGCCTTTTTGGCCGTAGCACCAACTCAGGGAGCCACGTCCTTACAGGTGTCCCAGCTGATGAACACCAAAGTGGGTCAGTACCTGGGCAGCCACCCGCTGGTGGCCCTCACTGTGATGATCTTCAGCGCCATGGCTGCTCTACCAGTGGGACTCTTCCTCATCTTCGCCCTGGTCACCATGGTGATATCAGCTGTGGGGTTTGTGTTTGTTGAAGGTGGGTCAACACTGAGACTGTTCATGAGCAGGGCCGGATTAACGCTACCTGAGGCCCGGGGCAAATTATCAGGATGAGACACTTCATATCGTGTCCCGATTACGGCAGGACAAGTCCTTTTAGAAGACACATTTTCGTCTTTTATCTCTATGCTGATGTGCGTCAGTATTTTCCTACCCACCATATTTTCCTTCCTGTAGTGAAGGAAAGATTTATAGCCATATCTGAAGTTTTTTCCTACCCATAATATTTTCCTACCATCTGTTTTAGAGGTGGTAGCATGTTTTTATAGATGTCAAACCACCATAATATCTTCCTACCCTCTGTTTTGAAGATGGTAGCATATTTCTATAGATGTCAAACAACCATAATATCTTCCTGCCCTGTGTTTTAAAGGTGGTAGCATAATTTTATAGATGGTTAAGCAACCATTATATCTATCTGACACCTTTACAGAGATGGTAGGTAGACACAATGGGTGTTTGAAGTAGAGTAACGTTAGTATAAGTAGACTACTTCCACAAATTTTTGTCACTAAACATCAGCAACCTGAGGCCCCCCTGGTGGCAAATCGGAGCTACCGCCCCTCTAGCCCATTGGGTTAATCCGGCCGTGTTCATTAATCTTGTCCCCCTCCCACACCAGGGTCAGGACTAACTAGTTCTTCTCACTCTTCTCCTCAGCGACAGTGTTGTTCCTTGGAGGCATGGGTTTACTGTGTATCCTCTCTGGCATCGCATTCTTCTCCATCTTCGCTTCTCTCGTCCTGATGGCTCTGTATGTGATCATCTCCCAATTTCTGGCCTATTATCCACAGCTGACAAAGGTAATGAACCAATGACAGAACAGCTAGAGCCAACTTCCACCTCTTACTTAGGGTTTTATTAAAGTTATTGCAGGCTGGAAGTTTAGGCATTCCAATACTGTAATAACATTAAGGTATTATGGAGATCACGCAGCAAATAAAACGTGTCCAGGTAACCCCAGGTCATGGTCCCCCTGGTCCAGAGAGTCCTCATTCACCCAGACAGTCCTAATAGTAAATGTCACACTGATCCATTGTTCCTCAGCCGCAGCAACACAATTCACCGGTTCTATCAGACTGAGCAGAGAAATTTATAATCCTGATAAGAACTTCAATTTACAGCCTAAAGCTTTGCTCCTACAAAATAAAAGCATCATGTGACAAATTAATTCACCCGTTGTGCACACTTGGGAAGGAAAAAAAAAGAAAAAAAAAACTTTCTGTAGGCTTCAGTAGTAACATAAGGTTATGGAAATGTTTATTATTTTGTGTCTAACCACTTTTCAATCTTTTTAATATTTTCTCTTTACTGTTAAAGTGAAACCCCTTAATTTCCTGAAGGATACTCCAGAGGGATTAATAAAGCTATATCTATCAATCGATCTATCATGCCTTATTGAGACCCTGAAATTGTAATTTCAAATTACATATAAAGTCTTATCTGTTCTCTTCTTATCAGGATGGCAGAGTCCAGGAAAAAAACAAATTAACTCACTTTGTCACATAGGCATTATTAGTAATAGTAAAATTTCTTTTTTTTCCCATGTGGCTTAAAACACTACTACAGTATGTTATATAATAGACTTTATCCTGAAACATTGCTTTTCTGAGACCTTTAATTTTGCAATTTTGGCATCAAAATAATCTAATAGTCAGTTGGATGGCAGAGTCAAGGGAAAAAAATTATGTTACTTTGTTTGTGTAGGCATTTACATAACTTAAGGTTTTTGATTTTTTTTTTTTTCGGGGGTGATTTACAAGTTGTTAATAAAATCACTTTACTGTGAAAGTGAAATCATGTGCTTTCCTGAAACCTTAAAATTGTGGTTTGTGGTTCAGATTGATTTTCATCACTGTAGAAAAACATAACTGGCGTAAAGTCTCAAACTTCCTTCCTTTCTTTTTCAGGAGGAAACAGTCCAGGAAAAAGAAAGCGAATTAAAATCTTCATAAATAAACTTCAAATTACACTGTGGATATATAAAAAAAATCTAAATTGGCACAACTGATTTTTGTTGAATGTTTCTGACGTAAAGTTCTGCAAGAGTCAAAGCCTGATGACTACTTTTAGGTACAACCTGGGTACAGACTGTTACTGTTTTATAAGAATATAAAGATATATTTAAAGTATATATTATATACATGAAGTTTCAGCCTGTGGTCAGATGAGTTTCTTTGAGATGGTAGAGGAAAGTTGTTACTGAGTTGACGTTTGACAGAGTGAAAATGATTTTATGTTTAAACCCTTTTTACTGCACTTTAACACAACGTATCCACTCCATTTACTGCCACCTGTTGCCTAAAATGCAAAATTGTATTAATCTTTTTTGTAATTAAACCTTTCTATTTTCTTTGGTCCCAAAAAGTAATAAATATAAACTCAAACAGTGGAGAATTCTGGCTTCTTTTGGCTTCTTTTTGGTTCAGTATCAATGTTACTACCTTAACTACCTTACCTCGGTGATAAAAAAGAAAATATAAATAAATAGAGTCTCCAGGTTTGTGTGGTGAAAACCAAAGCTGAAATGAGCTCAACAGAAAGAAACTTCACTGGTTACCGTGTCTGAGGGCCAGCAGTCTCCACCACCTCCACCCAAATCACCTTGCACCATACTGTGAGCCCACTGCAAGTTTTAAGTTCCCAGGGAGCAGTAAGTGGGGACGATCCCGTGCTCAGTGGACCTCAGCGATAACCTGGCAGTTGATGGATTTGAACTTGAAACCCTGCGGACCACAGTCCGGTTAATTAACCGCCAGGCCACCACGCTAAGCATTAGTGGTGGCAGAAGTGGCCTAGCATTTAAGGACTTTGGAAGGCTGGAAGATCAAATCCCCTAGTGCCATGTTGCCACTGACCACCGTCCCAACTCACATATATATTCCAGTGGAGTCTCCACCTACAGCAAGACTCACAGTTTGGTGCACCTGTGAACAAATAAGCAGATGAATATATGCACTTTAAGACCAAAACACAAGCTGAAAATTCCAGAAGACAAAAATGCAACTAAAGTTATTCACAACTGCGGGTAAATCCTTATGAATCTTTATAAAGTGAGAGATGTATACAACTGGTTAAAGAAAAATCATTTCATGTGTTCAACGTAGCTGAAATGGAAAGACAGAAATATATATTTTAGAACATTTAATTTACCAAAGGAAAATACAAGCAAATAATGGTACCATAGACAAAGATACACATAAAATTAAGAACGTCCGGTTGTTCACTTTTGCCGATGTACAGACATTTAATTTTCCGATACTGGTATATGCTGCCATGTGCCCACAAAACTGAGGTAAACGTAGTAACTCAGTATCAAGCCGTTGACCATTGACTGATTGGTTATTAACCCACAATTTTATTGATGTTTTAGTCAAGACCCTGGTGAAAGTCAACCAGCAGACCCAACATCAACTCAATAATCACACCGACTACAAAAGATGATTCTCGTAAAATCTTTATTGGAGGTGATATCATGCAAAAAAAAAAAAAGTAACATAAAAAAGTTGAAATACTCTTTTAAGGAATGGCAAACTTAAAGAGGTTAACAGGAGGATATTAAAACTCAGAAATGCAAAGATTTGGCCAGAAATCAATTTTTTTCCCCAATCGAGATCTGTTGAAATGTTCGCACTGAAACAGTTCAGTGAAGAAAATGCAGCATCACAACCAGTCAGAGTTGGAGGATTCGCACCGACATACAGTCACCGTTTGGGTCGATAGGTTGTTTCACTACCACGATGTTAAAAGTTTTGACGTTGTGAAAACCAGGCGGTTGTCGTTTTGGGACTTTTCCGCAACCAAACCCAAATCTTTAGTGACAAGGAATCGTCCGTAATCACGTGATGAATCAATATTTAAGAAGCAGAACAAATGCATCACTTGGTAACTCCCCTAACACAGAAGGTGGAACAAGAGAAAGTGAAAAGTCCAAATCAGATACTTTACTTTGAAAATACTAACGCCGAAGACAGGAAGATTTCTGGCATCTACGTAAAAAAACTTTTTTTCAAGTTTTTAGAAATCTTATTAAAATGTCTGATGGTATTATAAAGCAACAAATGTGTTTGTATCTGCCTCTTTAAAATGTCTCCAAGAGAAGGTTAAAGCATGTGTACAATTGCTGAGAGGGAAAAAAAAAACGAATGCAAAAAAAAAAAGCG
>JAFBJS010003779.1:107210-117838 GCA_016785265.1 Paraplagusia blochii
TACATTTGTGCATTGCATTACCGAGGCAAACAAGGTACTTCTCACACACAACTCCTTTTTGTGACATTATAAAATAATAAAAGTAAAAAACAAAAACAAAAAGCGTTTACACCTCACGAGTAAAAAAAAAAAGGGGGAAAAAAAAAAGAAAAAAAAAATGAAGCATTTTCTCCTATATTATCAACAATGAAAAGACATTTAAGGCAAGATGCTGAACAGAGGAATCCAAAGGTTCGATCTTGTCGTTCAGCTCTGGTGTTTGTTGGCATTTACCAGTTCAATCAGCGATCGTCAAAGAGGACTAGTGTTTTTCCCTGTCGTTGGCTCTCTGTCTCAGACATCCACTGCTGTAATGTCACCAAGTTGTCCCAGATGTCATCTCCACACCCCTGAGTCTCCGGGGGGGGGAGGGCGCAGCATCAAACTCTGCGCCCTTACGCTGGTAGACTCAGCTTCTTGCCTTTCAAGACTGGATGAGAAGAAAAAAAAAAGGAAGTCAGTTGTTTTGTGTCCAAACATTTAATTTTTTGATATCAACCAATACCAGGGGTATCAAACCCGCGGCCCGTGGGCCATCTGTGGCCCCTGAAACAGTGTTTTGCGGCCCACACCTCGATGTGAAAGTTGAATTTCTAATAATATTTTATAGATTTGTTCGACCACTGACTACAACTGTTTGCCCCTAAAACTGAGGGGAATGTCAAGGACTCTGGGTACAATTCCAGCAAATTTGGCAAAACCCAGACATGTGTTCTTAGATTTATTAAGATTGAATTGAATATAGCGATCTTTCCAATATTATATAATTATGATGATATGATAATGTAATTATAGTGACATGGCTGCAATTAAAGGTGGATTTTGGGTCCGTTTTTTTTGTTGATTAATTACTAATTTACCTTTTCTGATCCTTGATCTACTGAGCAAAGTGGCAACAACAATGGAAAAAAAAATGTTGTTTGTAGAGCAAACAGCAGTGTAACTGACAGGGCTCCCAAATTAAAAATAAAGTTCTTTCTATCCTTCTATATATCTGTCTATCAATTCAACATTTCTATATTCTTATTCACAGTTGATGTATTTTTTTTTTCAAGGACTCCAGCAACATCTCCCCATGACACTTCTTAGATAATCATCCAATTATTCTTGGTTTCTTTCTGTGAAAGCACCACAGATGACAGTAACTGACTGGTTTCGTAAAAACCACCGACAACATCACACATAACCCATGTTATCCAAGGTTCCGAGGAGAAATTATCACTTCTGAAAATCAAAGTCATGTGTCGGTGATGGTTTAATCTGCGTGAAACAGATCAATGACTGGCATTCAATCACACAAAATCACATTGGTCTCTGTTTCTAACTGTTGTGAAGGAAAAGATCGAGGATGAGGAGGATCTGACGTGAAAAGATGAAAAGGGAAGCTTCGGGCTGCTACAGAACCAAATGTGCAACGTCTAAAATTTGGGATGGGTGTTTGTTCGGCATCATCTGATTGAATGGATTGTGAACTTGGGAGAGGAGAGGAGAGGAGAGCGAGCTCACCTTTGGTGACATAAAGGTAGAAGAAGTCACAGTACAGGACAGTCTGGACCACGCCGGCCACGATGGCGATCATGTCGAAGAAGCTCTCAAAGTAGAAACGCCAGATCCAGTTGAGGAGGTAGAGGGCTCGATACAGGCCCAGGCAGAACAGGTAGTGAGTGGTGATCGTCTCCGCCTCGCCCGTCTTGCTGATCATGAACAGCTGGGGCAGGATGGCCACCGACTCCAGGTAGATGGAGAAGGTCCAGAGGATCTGAACAACACAGGTGAGAGTTAGATACGACTCAGGAGCATCAGAGCCAAGATGTATTGAGAGGTAGAATGAGAAGGAATCTACAGAGTAAGGTCGGTCTCTAATTTGTGATTTGTTCCTGAAAACATTTGGGAAACACTCAACTTCTATTCTTCTTCTTTGTCTTGTCCCCTTTTCAGGGGTTGCCACAGTGATTTCCATCTCCCCCTGTCCTCTGTATCTTCCACTCTGACTCCAACTACCTCCATGTCCTCCCTCACTGCATCCATCAATCTGCTCTTTGTCTCCTACTTGGTAGCTCCATCTCTAGGATCATTCTTCTACAAATATAACCAGTGTCCCTCCTTTGAACATGTCCAAACCATCTCAATCTGTCTTCTCTAGTTTTTTCTCCAACCCTTCCTGTCTGTGTTGACCCCTGATTGTTTCTTCAGTCTCTTCCTTTTTTAATAATTTAATAATTGTCCCTGATATGTGACACATCGCAGGTGACAGGACGTACCTCCAGGAAAGAGAAGTCATGGTTGACCAGAACAGCAAGGCCTCCAACAGGAACCACCAGGAACTCAACTCTGAAACTGTCATGGTTGCCATCGTAGGTGGCCCTGAACTTCATGTAGATCAGATAGACTGTGGCGTATGCGCAACCAATGTAGATCACCTGGTCAAAGACAAACCAACAAACAAAAAAAAAACAGCAACATATTGTTATACATGGCTCCAGAGATGGGTTCAAAGATGTTGGTCAGAACCGAGTGGACACTGGACTCTCACCTTCATGCAGGTGTTGTAGACGGAGATGAAGGAGGTGAGCAGATCCAGGTACCGTGTGGTGAACACAATGGCAAACAGGATTTGACTCTTTCCAGAAATACCTTTGACACAAGCACCAAGGAAACACAATTATTGTCAATTAACTGTCAAGGCTGACGTGGGTTTTTTCTGTCAACCCCTCAAAGCATTTTATTCCAGGTTTTTCCTACCAACTGGTGGAACAACAAATGGCCTATTTACCCTTGAACTAAACACACAACCCTCCAGCTGTACAGGAAGATAACTACCACACTGAGCTCAAACCCAAACAACCCATGAGAATATCTCTCTTGTTGGATAGTGACATCTACTGGCAATGTCCAAATGTCGCCAGACAACAACATAATAAACTACAAACTAATTTTAAGTTATATCAAAATTGTAACTCAATGCAATTCCATAGAACATGAATATTAACTTAAGAATTTGTGTTTACCCATGTCCTTAAACTCATATATCAGGTTCACATCAACTTACAATTGCTCTTTAAACAAAGATTTATACACAATTGTGCTTTGCAAAGACTTTATCACCAGACTTAAATGTTATTTAACATGCAAACAAGTGGAACTCGTTTGAAGAGAATGAAGACAACCACAGTAATGGTCATAAAACGATGCAGACGGTGTTTTTAAAGGAGGTAAATTATACGTTGCAAGGTCAAAACTTACAATAAACATATTCCTAGGTGTAATGTCATATTTAGGACATCCCTAAAGTTTGTATGTTGATATTCAGCATATTAGTTTAACATTTAATCATAAAATTTGGCAGGTATGTGAGATAGATGGCGTTGTTATACTGTAAATGAGAGTCATATCAACCCAAATAGAGTCTCTGGGTGCAGTCTGAGGGTCTATGTTTTTGACTAACCTAAATTAAATTACTTAAACATCATTTTCTGTAGGAACGACAGCCTGTATGGCAGACAAACATTGTTATCAGTGTCCTAACGTAACCTCTGAACTTTGAACCGAAACATTGCAGCTCTGCGTCGTTAAACAAAACCCCTCGTCGAGATACGACAGTTAAAAGGTTAAATATTGTTAAATGTTTATGTTTACAGGTGAATTAAAACCCTTCAATATTTGGAAACGTTATTGAAATGGACACTAGAGAATTCTAGCTGGTCAGCTACTTCCGCGACTCGTTATAAGAACGCCACGTCAGAAGGCAGACCAAATGGGTCGAGTACCGATCACCAAAGCACCAGAGTAGTGGTGCGTTTGGGTGTGTTGGGAAGAGGAAGGGGGTTGGGGGGTGACGTGTATGTGCACAAACTGAAACCAATAAAAGCACATTTTGCGCCACCTATAGTTAATTAATGTTAAAATCCACTTAGATACGTAAAATACGTCATTCTACAACATTCGATCTCCTTCGATTTGCCGTGTAGCCTGGACACCTTGCAACGTGAGCTACCGCTGTGATGCAACTTAAATATAAATTAAGCTTGTATTAATAACATTATAGATTACACCTTTATTGTATTTTTAATTAATATTATGCACGTAGTTTGTAACAGTTACAACGGGTTAGCTAATGAACGAGTGATGGCTACAGTCACTGGTTCAAATGAATGAGTGCAGGAAATGTTAGCATGTAGCATGCGACCACCGTCATTTCTGCAATATATTTAAGTCAGTTAAAACTAAAAACGACAAGAAATAATCGTTTAGGCGTGTACACCAGTTATGGCACCGTGAGCTCACCTGCACACGACCTGCTTTTCCATATTTTGAGCAGCAGGATGATGATAGCAGCCAGATGAGAGAGGTCTCCTGTCAGTCTGAAGACGTTCATTTCGGCGGCGAAAACTTGGAAACACGACTAAATAACCAACAAAGATGAGACTCTTGGTTCAGAAGAATGTCTTCTACCCCCGGAGTTTTACCAACGTGACGGCTTCTCCTCCTTGACTCAGACAAACGGAGCTGCGGGTCTGAACAGGATTGAAAATATGGCGAGAGTGCAGGTCGACGTGGAAGGGGGCGGGACAACCCGGAATGATAGACTGTGATTGGTCTAAAGTCGGACTGACAGCGGGATGTCACCCGCCCACACCAACGTTGTACCCACAAGGAGTGAAAATTAGGCTGGGGAGAAATGTCCATGTGGAACCCGTGAAAACTTACCGTATGTTGAAAAAAAATGACGACAAAACTTAGGGAAATTTAGTTCACTGTCCAAATAAATCGTATTAAAATATATTCTAGGTCATTAAAACTATATATTGTGTTAATTAGTAGGTTATTCAAAGCTTATGGATGAGGGTTGTATCATAAGCCAAAATTATCGGCGATAAAAGCATAAATACGTGATATCGGTAAGATCGGTAGCGGTTAACCTCCAAAAATTTGATAATCTGATAACACAATATCTGCCAAATTTACAGAAATCACTCATACGTTTCTGATAACTGTACAGTTCATCTATTTTGGGGGAAAACAGTGACATATATATCGATAATAGTCAATTTCCAAAAATTAAGTGTTGGGACAATATCAGCTATCGGCAAAAGTTAATATTGGACTTGCCTAATTTTATATGCCATGTTAAGTTACTATAGCTAGGACCAATGTTACTGCTAAATGTAATAGAATTCTCTTTTACTGTACTAGAGTGGTAAGGATGTCACATTTTAAAGACAAAATACTTTATACTAGTATATGTATATCGGTGTATGTATATACTGTATGTGCTGCATGATGATGGTCATTGTATGTATGTGTGTGCATGTATATATGTGTACATATATATGTAATGTCTATAAGTTGGCTGGGCCTGTATACTTGTATATGCCTAACCAATACTGTATGGACATGCTTTATATGCCTATATATGCACATATGTGTGTATATATATGTACATGTATTTATATGTGTATGCATATGTACTGTATATTTATGTGTATTTGTATGTATATATGTAAATGCTCGTGTCTGTTTATGCACTATATATGTATGTGTATATTTGTATATATACACAAGTCGTTATATCTTAGTATTAAATAGAGTTAAATACAATAACATTAATCTATCTATCTATCTATCTATCTATCTATATATATAAGTATAAGCTGAAATGTATTTTGTAACAATACTAAAATCATTACCAATTGGTAATAAAATAATAAACTTTTCCTCAGTGCCAACATTTTTTGGGATCCTGTTCAAACCTTCATTTTTAATTTGACTGATAAATCTCCACAATCAACAACCATATTATATTTTTTGTACTTTATTCTGAAATTATATTTCTATTTAATCCATGTGTAATAAAATCAACTGGTACATGGGCAACATCCTTAAACGCATTGTAATAGCCTGTAAAAAAAATGACATGTTGCAGTGTAAGCAGGAAGTAGAAACTGACCAAAGAGGAAGCTGGACAATATCGGCTAAGAAATCATGAGATCGCTCAGACACCGTTGAGCTTCAGACATGACTCGGCTGCTGTGGTTTTCTCTCATCCTCGCACCGCTACTAACAACAGGTGAGATTTAATCCTTGTTTCTGTCCAGGTGCTGATATGACTGGGTTTTATTCACTGTTCTTCACTGCAGGCTTCACAGCAACTATTTCTGAAAAGTACTTTTGTCTTCCTTTCTTTCTCCAGAGAGCGAAGCCAGAGTGGAAGGATGCTTGAGTCAGCCACAGAGGTGGATACGAATAAAACCTGGAGACACTATTCTTCTGCAGTGTCACGTCAATTCATCCTGTTCTGGCAAAAATCAGTTGTACGAGTGGTTCATTTTTAAAGAACAGTCCCACCATCATCTCAATTTGAGCGGAAATAGTTTCAAGTACTCCCTAGATGGAGCATCTTTACGGATCAGAACCCTCAGCACCAATGACAGTGGCATCTACCACTGTGCCACCGTGTCAGCTGAACAGGCACAAGGCCGGCAGCACGTTGGTCCTGGGACAGTTCTCACAGTTGGAGGTAAAGTAGACACGTAGTGGGACGTGGTTGGATGGTGTTTGGATGCCTTGATGAAGACCTGACGGGTGTTTGCTTCCAGAACAGCCCAAAAGAATGGTGAAGAACGTTCTCATATGGTTGTCGTTTGCTCTACTGATCGTCTACAGCCTGGTCATACTGACGCTCATCATCATGAAAAAGGTAAATATACGTTTATTAACAATAATTATCATTTAATAAATGTTATTCACATGCATTACGCATTTTTATCATGTAAGAACCTTTATTAACATTTCTTTATCTGTTGTTATAGCTGGGCAGCAAACCGTGCTGCAACAGACGGACCCCCAAAACGGAAAAAGGGGTAAAAAAAAAAAAAAGATATTTCTTAAACTTTCAATTTGCTTTGCTTAGGACACTGTTTGTTTTCTTGACAAAAAAAAATCCCCAGAAAGATAATAGAGGAAGAGGAACTGAGGTCTTTGTCTTCAAATAACTTATGCAACAAATTCTACAGAGTCAAAATAGAGTAATTTAAAAATTTAAATATGAATTCTTTACAAAATAAACCAACATTTTGATCATTTATCATATTGAGATTTTTTTTTAATAAAAACAGACAGGGATACAGGGTTGGATTATTTACTCTTTTATCAATGATGACTTGGAATTCTGAATTCTGACAGTAAAAGCATTTCTATTTTTATATATTTTGTAGACTATCTTACAAAGTTATGACTTTTTTTCCCCTCAGCATTTTAGAAAGGGACAAAAAGTAATAATTAAAACCATTCAGAAATATAAAAGGCCTCGACACATAGAGTTAAATTCCTGGTGACGCATTGAAAATTTGTCTCAAATTATACTTTTACCTGCAAACAGAATTTCTCTGCCACAAAAAGACGGTTCCACGACGTGCTGCACGAACTGACCAATAAGAGACATTTCAAGGGAAGTGGAGAAGGAGGTGAAGAAAGCAGTTCTCACGCTGAAGTAAGGGCTCTTGCAGCATGTGAGGTGTAAATTGCGTCAACAGGCGCATTTAGAAAACTTGTGTTTTAGCGTGTTGCAGCAAAGTTCCGTTGGTTAAAGGAAACAAAAGATCTGATCCTTTACGTGTCTTCACAGACGGCAAATTCCGAATTCATCGGCTCACCCGAGGACATCTATCAAAATGTCTGATGCTTGGTCCACCTGGCTCAGGAGTTGTGGAGTTCTCCACTGAGAGAAAATATCAATTCTTCAGAACAGCAGATGTCATAGGTGTGTGACAGGAAGTTGTCAAATTTAGCAGAGAATTGAGTTTCCTGTGAAGTCAGTGGACAAACTACACAAAACAGACACAAAGTGAATGCACTGTGGATTCGACAAATACGATTGGTCGTACTGTGTCCCACAGAGGACTTCACTGCTGTTGATCCTCCTCTGAATGTAAATGTAATTTCAAAGCCGTTTTGCAATCTTTACTCCTTTCCGGTCTGTTTATCCAACTTGTGAATTATTTGTAGTTCTTTTACCGATCATTTCCTTAAACACACCTGTACCAGTTTTTCCACTACCTTTGAACAAACACCGATGTAATCTGTCATCCGGCCATGTCATTTGACAGACACTTTGGATTGACAAGGCTTTTGAATAGGGAGACCTGAAGGTGGAGAGTAAAAGAATAATAGACTAACTGTAGATAATTTTCCAAGAGAAATCCACTAGAAAGAAAACACATTTCCCATTTCCCACCCACAATTTTTTACGCAGTTTACTGTGTTACAAAGCTCTAAATGTTTACCCCCCAAACATTTAGTGATCAAAAATATATTTTACAGCTGATCCCGTCACTGAACATGTTCTACAATATCACGTCAAAACTAGGGTTTCCTTCCCGTCCAGTTCTACATCAGCCATTCCTATTTTTCTTTTATATTTAAGCTGCAAAAAATAATTGTTAATAACATGCATTCTTAACTTGCAAATATGTGTGTATTATTCTTATCATACTTATTGTATATATTTATATTTAAAAAGATCTACATAGAAATCCACAAGAGAGTTTCAGGGTTGATTGGTTTTTTTTTTTAACAATATATCACAAACTGTCATTACATTGTGCAACACACGTTATTTTACAACAACATGACAACATTATATTAAAAAAGTCCATTTCAACAGCAACTTTGTGGAGAGTGTTGGTAAAAAAAACATCAAGAAATCTGTAGTGTTGAGATCATTATTATAACAATAATCAACAATGAGACAAAATTTTACATTAAATGTTATTGTCACAACAAAATTTTTAATATTTTAACTGACAAAAAAATAATTATTTGCATTGTTTCAGAAGCTCTGCCTAAAAGGACGTCCCTGTACAGGACAGGTTCACAACCTTTAGAGTTTTCCTAAACTGAACTGCCTTTAATAAACAGGTGTGTTTGCTGATGAGAATCAAATCTTAGTGATTTCTTGACATATGGCACTATCGAAAAGGTGTCGTGAAGTTTCACATTCATCTGGTGGTCTCTGCTTCATTACTGGAGTCTTCGAAATAGACAAACCATGAGGTGCAAATTTAAGGCACATCAGTGGCTATCGACATTTACAAAACAAAAAACTTGTAGACAAAAAAAGTAAGTTTCCAACGAGAAACATTTCAAGTAAAGAAATCATTTTCCCCGCAATCCCAAACAAAGAGACTAATATAATGTCAAGTGTTGACAACCCTGGAGTCAGCCGTCGATGTACTTCACGTCCACTGTGTGACTGTTGCGGATGGAGAACGGCTTCCAAGCCACGATTTGTGCAGCGGCGACGCACATCGGCACCAAACACACCAAATAGAACATGATACCGTGGAGGCGTTCCAGGTCACTGAGGCAGAAAAAAAATTAAAATTTACCCAGGACTGTTTGTAAAGCCATGATGCTGGACTGATTATTAATTTGAATGCTTTAGTTTGTACACATTACGATCAGTGATCTATAGATTTCTACTAAATTATTATGAGACATTAACTTTTTGCCCTCATCCAAACCCTTAATTTTCAATTCCGATATCAACTTAGTTGCTTTAGTTGATGATGCTCAATGTAATGTAAGGATATTGATATAAGCCTGGTAATATTTATTAAACTGCACAAAACAATGTATGAACCTGAAATTAATTTTGCAAGCTGCTATGCTGCCATCTAGTGGCTTACACTTTAATTAGCGGCGTTCATCCCCCAAAACTTTTTGTTAAAGCATTTCATTTGGCGAAACGCAGGAACTACATGTTAGGGTTTACACAAATGGTTGAAAACCCCAAAACGTTTTCACAGCTCTACATAGAACAGTACTATGACCATGTTTTTCTTCGGGTGTAGACAATAATATGTGAAAATTATTGACTAAAAGTCAAAGGCAACTTATTTTTAACACATGACAAAACAATTCCACCTCCATATGATCTCACCTGCACTTCCCCATCATCTCACGCTCTCTTACAGAGGTTTGGGACACAACTCTCGACAGTAAAATGAATCCTATTTCCTATTTTCATTATCTCATTTGACGTGGAGTCAATCAATCATTAGTCTTTGTGTTCCAGAAGTAAAGTATGTCCTCTCTCGCTTATTCCCCTTTTGCGCCTATAGAGACTCACTATATTGCATTTCTACTTTTAATATTTTCAATACATATGTAAATATTGCTTATATTTTCATTATTTTATTGAGTATTATATATTTATATTTATATATATATATATATATATTTTTTTTTTACATAAAAAATAATTTCAAGACCTGAAATAAACTAAAAGACAGTTCCGTTTACATGGGGGACTCAAATTACTTTGTGGATTGTAGAAGAAGAAACATAAAGAGTACTTATTGTATACACAAAAAAAGTTTTTTTTTTGTCCACTTAAAAAAACGAAATAATCATCATTTATTTATACTGGGATTCATCATAAACACATGGGATATTTAGTGTTTTGTATGTCCCTACAATAAATGTTGGTAATGTTACCGTTTACCTTTCAATAAATGTCAATTTCTGTGAAATCACATCCTCAAATGACACAAAACAAAAGAATTATTTTCTAAAAACAAATGTCTGTA
>JAFBJS010003780.1:0-15315 GCA_016785265.1 Paraplagusia blochii
CAAACTTGTTTTGTAAATGTGGGCTATATAAATGAAAATTGATTGATTGATTGATCCTTCCGACTACCTTAGCTAGAGAAGGGTCTTCTCCGAGGGTGGATGAAAGTTTTCTTCGTCTTCTTTTCTATCCTTCAAACTAACTACTCCTGGTCGTCTAATTCTTTCTATTTAATTTTTCTGGGCAAGTCTTCTCTGATAATAAATGAGTTTTCTTACCTCTGTTCTTCCCTACCTAACTATTTCTATGGTTCAATCACTATCTAGTCTGAAGTAAAATAAGAGTCCTCTTCACAGGTGGATAGAAGTCTTTTCTTCTTCTTCTTGGTCTTCTTTCCTACCTCTAGTCTAACTATCTCTGGGTCATCCAATCCTTCCTATCTAAACTGAAGTGAAGTGAGGGTCCTCTTCACAGGTGGATGGAAGTCTTTTCTTCATCTTCTTTGTCTTCTTTCCTTACTCCAGTCCAACTTTCTCTGAGTCGTCCAATTCTTTCTATCTAAACTGACTAAGGGAGATTACAGTCTTCTCAGAGTGTGAGCAGTGGCCTGATTCCGGGATGTGAGTCCGTCCTTCGTCCGGGGACTGGGCGATGCACGAACTGAAGTTTTCCAGACTCTTACACCTATATTTATGCCTTTTCTCTTATCTCTCTCCCTCTCTTTCTCTCTTTCATTTTATGTTACCATCGCTTATTGGTCATACCCCCATCAGGCCATGTTGGGTTTTTTCCATGCCCTGTCCCCCAGTCCCTGTCTCTCCCCTCCTCTAGGCCTCGCTTTGTGTCACAATTACGTTCCTGGACATGTCTCAACCTGTTTCATACCTCTCACATATTTTTCTATTATAATGATAAACAACCATCATCATCATAAACCAACAATAAACATTTGATCATTTCATCTTTTTTATGAATCATCATATTAATCTGTTCAGACACAAACGTATATGTGAAAATATTTCATCATCAAAAAGGAATCAAATCACATATTTCATTCTTATAATAATCATATATCTGAAAATTACTCATTGATTTAATACTCTCGGCTTTCACAGTCATGCGTTTCCACGTTACAGCTGTTAATCACATTGTTCTTTTACCCAGCATGAAGGACATGCCTCAGTGTGTTCTAATAACATGTCACCCACATATCCCTTCTGTCTTCAGCTTAAAAAGGAACATTTTTTCATTCATATAACTTTGTTTATCGCCTACTATTATCCCTCAGTTATGACTTTTGGATACCGAGCCCAACCATTCTTGAGACCCCCTCCTTGAGATCAGTATCTACCCCTTCCCCTCTCTGTATATGTTCTGAGCTCTTTATTGCCTACATCCCACCTTTCACAACACCCCCTCCTAGAGGTCAGCACGTATACACTTACATACATCACTGAACCCTCAAGCAAAAGTGGGATTAGAAGAGGTCGTCATCAGATGGGTAAAGATACAGGACATCCCCCAGATATGGGCTGTGTGGGGAGATTGGGGAGGTGAAGGCGATGCCTCCCAGGAGTCGATAACCAACATAGAATCAGGCGATATAGGCGGTGACCTCATTAAACTCAGCCCTAAGAGCTCATCTGTAGACAGGATGGGCTCCTCCGCTGGTGGTTGTGGTTCCTCCTCTTCAAGTAACTTCTGGGCGTCATCCCTCTCTTCCAGCTGGGATGTTTCCAAAATCTCTAGCAGAGAGGCCTCCTCAACTGGCAATCTTGGGGCACTATTCATTTGTTCTGGTGGAAAGGTTTCCATCATCTCTAACAGGACATCTCTAACAGTTTTGCCACACTTGTCATAGGTGGTTCCCAATATGTCGGGTACCTCACAAGGGTGACAGTCTCGATTGCTGGTTCTGGTGTCATTAATGGCTTGCTTCAGAATCCTTGTTGTTATGTTTTCTGGCTTGTTCCTCTGTACATCTTGATCTCATTGGGTTGTATGGGATTTTTCTCTCCAACGCCAGGTCCAGCCCTTGACAGGGCTGTAGCTCCTTTTTTCTCGATGCCTTCTCCAGGCTCGATTCACTTTTCTTTTCTTTGGCCCCTCGACTGGAGGTAGTGTTGGTGTGGCGGTGTATTCTCCACTACTAGAAGGATGGGTTTTCGAGAAGGATGGGAGTGGGCCGGTACCCTTTCTCTGGGAGGAGTCCATGCCATGCCCAATCCCAGCTCCGGACTCTTAGCCAAGGACAAGAGTGGGGTAGTGGTCTTCCTTGATCTTGACCTCTTTCGCGGCCCACACCAGACATTCTCCTGTGTCGTAGAACAAGTGGGACATTTGCTAATCTCTGATTTTTATTCCTACGAAACTTAGAATGCTGAAGATGTCTGTGTAGATTCTCAGTCATCCAGGTAATTCAATCAAAAAATTAGTTACTTCGAATGCAACTGGACATAGTAGGTTTCTTGAAGATGTTTCACCTCTCATCCAAGAGGCTTCTTCAGTTCTAACCAACTACAGGGAAGACCTGGTATTTAACCTCAAACGAGGCTGCATACCTGTGAAAGTGGGGTTGTTGTATAACAAAGGCTATATGGGAGAGGTGGGGTTACAGGGTGATGTGTCACGCCCTGTTCGTACCCGGCTGTTTGTTGAGTTAGAGGTGTGAATGGAGGTGTGGGGGGGAATGTTAGTATCACTTGTTCCCCTCCTTTGTGATGGATCCCTGGTCTGATGACCGGAGAACTTTCTGGGTAGAGAATTCAAAACAACTTTATAAGTGGATGAAAGATTGTGTCTTAGTCCTCCCCCTCTGTTGAGAGAAGGTTTCTCCAGGTTGACGTAGAAGTATTTTTCTACAACAACCAGGTATGCAGTGGCTTCCTTCACTCCTCTTTCAAACCATCTGTCTTCTCTGGCCAGGATTTGGACATCTTCATCCACAAAACTGTGTCCCTTCTCTTTCAGATGTAAATGAACTGCAGATTCCTGTCCTGATGGGTTGGGTCTTCTGTGTTGTTGCATACGTTTGTACAGTGGTTGTTTAGTTTCACCAATGTAGAGGTCAGGGCAGTCCTCTTTGCACTGTACTGCATACACAATGTTGCTCTGTTGGTGATGAGGTATTTTGTCTTTTGGGTGGACTAATTTCTGTCTAAGAGTGTTGGTGGGTTTGAAGTAAACCGGAATTTGGTGATCCTTAAAAATATTTCTAAATTTTTCGGAGGTCCCGGCAACGTATGGAATAACGAGGTTACTCAATTTGTTTTCCCCTTTCAGGGATCCAAACCCCCAGCTCTTCCAATCCCCACCCGCGGTCCGGGTCCAGACCCAGGGGTAATCCTGTACGGACCCTGGTCTATAATCTATTTATACGGCAGACGAATTTAACAGGACAGTTTTTAGGTGCGCAGCTTTTCAGTGTTTACAACCAACGCCATTGTAAACACAGGAAAAGCTGCGCCGGTATCAGGAAATAAACTGACCAATCGTGTACAGGTTAAATTATCCCACGTGGTGCTTTTCAGCCAATCAACTCTCGGCTTTCTCGGCAGATAACAGCGGTACGCAGAGTGAGAGGGAGAGAAACAGACGGAGTCGTGGAGAGAGACTCAAGGGAGACAAGGGAAGTGGGTTCAGAGAAACTAAGTGTTTAATTGTTAATTGTTGATTTGTTATGATTTGTATTGTTAAAGTGGTTGAGATTGTTGTGACAAGGTGTGTCACAAGGTGTGTAAGAAAAATTATATAAGCTGTTGCTACACCTGATTTCTCTTAAGTTAAGAGCTTTATTTGAAGATGTTAATACTACTACAACATATATATATATAATATTATATGATATTATAGTATACATAACACTCTGGCAAGTTGGACATGATGTTCCGGACCTTTATTTGAATATTTTTTTCAAAGTCAGAATAGCACTCTCTTCCTTTCTCTGGATTTCGGTTTTTGGTTGCCACCAGTGTATACATAGTTACATCGCCACGGTCTAATGGTGATGATACTGAGCTGAGTGCGTAAGGTTGACCTGGATTAAGCCTTTCAGTCCCTTCCAGCGATTCCTGTTTCTTCTTTCTTGACATTCCTTCTTCTGGGTCTTCTTTGGCTTCTTCTTCCTCCTGATCTTCCTCGTCTTGCTCATTGAACCGGGACTGTAGTTCTACTACACTACTCATCTATTTCGTGTCCCCGTGCTTCTTTATATTCCTGAGCTGCAATTCTCATTCATTCTCTCTGTGGGCTGTGTTCGTGGTATTTAGCCATTGCTCTTGTGCTTGGATTTGTCAGGTATACATATAGTGTATATACAGATATATATTCACATTCACACCTGATACTTTGGCCATCAATTTTACAACTGCATCATATTCTGCTCTAGGACTGTATAACCCATCTATTTGTCCAGAATACTTTTTCAAAATATTTGTCCACCATCTCATCCACTCTTCACCATCAGAGTTCTTCACCTTGTCCATCTTGGGGCTTCTTATTCTTGTGAGGGCTCTTCTGTTCCAGGTCCTGACATAGAAACCCGTGCAGTCACTTTCTTTCTTCTCCCATTCTCCTAATATTTGCCTGGCCTTGGGTCTGTCTTCTTCATGATACGTCGAATCGACTACATCCTTCAGCATTTTCGAACCATGCAGCAGCAGTTAGCCACTCTCACTGCTCACCAGCGTGACTGGGCTGTCTCTTATACACATCTAACTTCTTTGGCGCCATCTATGGACTCTGGTAATAATGTTGCAGCCTGCCAGCCACTCTCTTGGCTTCCTGCTGGGAATCCCTCCAAGATATCTTCACTGGCAGCCACTGGGTCTCATGCTGTTTTATCTTGTGAAGCCACTTATCTCGTTTCCCTATTTAATTATCTGAAGTCCCTGTTCGGGCGACTACTCTCTACTCCCCTGCCGAACGCCCCCAACCCCCCCGCTACAACCTCCAACTGTCGTCCCTGTGGGTGTCCGCCCCGCTGCCGCCACTACCACACCGCAGTGAGTAGCCCAAGTAACCGTGGTGCACTAGGCGACCACACCCATCTCTGATAATAAACAAGAGTTTTCTTACCTCCGTTCTTCTCGTCATCCTAACTATTTCTATGGTCCAATCACTATCTAGTCTGAAGAAAAATAAGAGTCATCTTCATCTTCTTTGTCTTCTTTCCTTCCTCCAGTCTAACTTCCTCTGAGTCAGCCAATTCTTTTTATCTAAACTTACTAAGGGAGATGACTGTCTTCTTTGAGGGTGAGCAGGGTCCTGATTCCGGGATGTGAGTCCATCCTTCATCCAGGGACTGGGCAATGCACGAACTGAAGTTTTCCAGACTCTTACATTTATGCCTTTTCTCTCCTCTCTCTCCCTCTCTTTCTCTCTTTCATTTTACGTTACCATCGCTTATTGGTCATCCCCCCATCAGGCCATGTTGGTTTTTTTCCATGCCCTGTCCTCCAGATCTCTCCCCTCCTCTAGGGGACCATTACGCTCCTGGACATGTCTCAACCTGTTTCATGCCTCTCACATATTTCTATTTTAACGATGAACAACCATCATCATCATAAAACAACAATAAACATTTGATCATTTCACTTCTTTAACTTTATTTATCGCCTACTATTATCCCTCAGTTATGACTTTTGGATACTGAGCTCAACCATTCTTTATAAAGTGAATAAATCCTAGGAATTCAAAACACTTAAGTATCCTAAACAACGCTTAAATATACAAAAAGACAACAGTTTTATTTTGAATCAAGCTCAGAACTAGTCATATGTCAATGTGGGCTATTCATTTTTTTACAGTTTCCATCAGGGGATTCAAGAAGCAATCGAAGTTTGTCACTGCGTTTAACCCACCGAAAGTGAACTTGGAGCCTCTGCAATCTTGGTTTGCGGTGGTTCTGTTGGTAGGCTTGAAAAGTGCTTGCATATCTTGTAAGTAATTATATTCAATAAACACAACACAATTGTTTGATATTGTTTTGTGCATACACACATCATTATAAAACAGTTGTTNNNNCTATGGTTTGACTTTTGTGTTTAACAGCCTCAGCCACAGTAATTTCTGATAATCTCTGATTATTTACACTTGACCTATTACTATTCCAAGAAAATTGATTCAAAAACACATTTGAAGTTAATTCTTTTCGAAATTTACCAAATCTCTGCAGAGATTACTTACTTTCCCCTTGCTGGTTATAACAGCAGACTCCAAATATAAAATTGGTAACATTTCCATCTAGTGGCAATTTCAGGTAACAACCCAACAGAGCATTGTTGATTATTGGAATCAATTTGAACTATGGTGTAAATTTTACCCCATTCATTTTTAAACATATCTCAATCAAAAAGATACACTTTTTTACGTAATCTTCGGGAACCTCTCACGTTATGCTTCAAAAAGTAGTTTTCATTCCTTTATAAGAAAGAATAAATATAATAATAAGAAGAATAAATCTCTTCAGTACAACACATATCAGTGTATATAAAAACAGCAAATAAAAGATTTCTGTGATGGCCGAGATTGTGCAAAAAAGCGTTTTTTCTGACACAATACCAATTTATTTACAGATTCATCAGATCCATGGGTCAGAAGTTACTGTCCTTTGACAACGGAGAGTGCATATTGGGGCACTTGATGCATATTTTTCGTCCTGGTTGCATGGCTACTGAATGCATCTCTGGTAAGTGAATAAATTCTATGAACTCAAAACACTAAAGTATCCTAAACAACGCTTAAATATACAAAAGACAACAGTTTTATTTCGAATCAAGCTCAGAACCAGTCATATCTCACTGTGGATTATTCATTTTTTACAGTTTCCCTCAAGTTTCAAGAAGAAACAGGAGCTTGTCATTGCATTCAGCCCTCCGTAAGTGTACTTGGGGCCTCTGCAGTCTTGGTTTGCGATGGTGCTGTTTGCTAGACCCCAGAAAGTGCTTCCATACCTGGTAAGTAAATATATTTAATAAACACAAGTCAATTGTTTGATACTGTTTTGTGTATACACACATCATTATAAAACAGTTGTTCGTGTTGCATGGATTTTACTATGGTTAGACTTGTGTGTATAACAGCCTCAGACACTAATTTCTGACTAGTTCTCTCGGTCTGAAAAGCACGATTCTGACACTGGATCATTTTCACAGGTATTTTCTTTGTTTTCGGTCTATTCATTGTACAGCCTTTAGAATGGGTTTCTTGCTTGATATTGTTAAACATTAACTGAAAAATATCTTTATATGCTTTACTTTGTAAAAGTAATAACTTTATGTCGAATTGATTCCAGTGTTTGGAAATGGGTTTCTCTTGTCCTGAAAAGCACGATTCCGACACCGCATCATTTCAGAGGTATTTTTTATGTTTTCGGCTTAATTATTGTGTTGACGTTTAAAGTTTGTTTTCTAGCATATATACAAATAAATATTGTAAAAAATAACTGAAAAATATCCTTAATTGTTTTACCTGGTTAAAGTAACAACTTTATGTTGAATTGATTCCAGTGTTCCGAAATGGCCTTCTAACGGTTTATAAAGCCTGATTCCGACACTGCATCATTTCAAAGGTATTTTTTTATGTTTTGCGCTAATTCATTGTGCCAACTTTCAAAATGTTTTGGTACGATCTGTGATTATTTACACTTGAAGAGATTAATATTCCAAGAAAATAGATCAGGAATTGCATTTAAATTTATTTTTTTTCACAGTTAATCATATCTCTGCAAACAGTAATTACTTACTTCCCCAAGCTGGTCATAACAGCACACTTCAAATATAAATTGGCAACTCTACCATCTAGTGGCAATTTCAGGTAACAACAAAACACAGAGATTGTTGGGATCAATTTGAACCTTGGTGTAAAATTTAGCCCATTTAGTGTAAAAAATATCACAATCAACAAGATGTATATATATTTTTACGTAATGTAGGGGAACCTTCAACATAATGCATCAAAAGTAGTTTGAATGCCTTATAAGAAAAATAAATATTTTCAGTACAACACATATCGGTGGATATATAAACAACATATAAAAAGTTACTGTGGTGGCCGAAATTGTGCGATAGAGCCTGTTTTCTGACACAATACCGATTTATTTACAGATTCATGAGAAGGGTCAGAGAGCACGGAGAGTGCACATTGGGGCACTTGATGCGTAATTTTCATCATGGTTACTGAATGCATCTCTGGTAAGTGAATATATCCTATGAATTCAAAACACTTAAGTATCCTAAACAACGCTTAAATATACAAAAGACAACAGTTTTATTTTGAATGAATCTCAGAACTAGTCTCACTGTGGGCTATTCATGTTTTACAGTTTCCATCAGGAAATTCAAGAAACAATGTAAGCTTGTCACTGCGTTCAGCCCACTGAAAGTGTACTTTAGGCCTCTGCAATCTTGGTTTGCGGTGGTTCTGTTGGAAGGCTCGAAAATTGCTTGCATATCTGGTAAGAAATTAGATTCAATAAACACAACACATTTATTAGGTATTGTTTTGTGCATACAGACATCATTTTAAAACAGTTGTTTGCATTGGATGGATTTTACTATGGTTAGACTTGTTTCAGACACTAAATTCAGACACTAAATTCTAAAAATACTATATATATATGTTAACGTTTTAAAAGTAAATAACCTTATGTTGAATATTTTCCAAATTTTTGAAATGGGCTTCTCTCGGTCTGAAAAGAAAGATTCCGCCACTGCATCATTTCAGAGGTATTTTTTATGTTTTCGGCTCAAATATTGTGTTGACTTCCAAAATGTGTTTTCTAGCATATATACAAATGAATATAGCAAGCAATAACTGAAAATTATCTTTTTTAATTTTATCAGGTGAAAGTAACAACTTTATGTTGAATTGTTTCCAGTTTTCCGAAATGGGCATCTCTCGGTCTGAAAAGCACGATTCTGACAATGCATCATTTCAGAGGTATTTTCTATGTTTTCGACTTATTCATTGTTCCGTCGTCAAAATGTGTCTTCAAGCATGTGTACAAATAAAAATTGCAAACTAAAACCGAAAAATATCTTTATTTGTTTTAACATGTAAAAGTAACAACTTTATGTTGAATTGTTTCCAGTTTTCCGAAATGGGCTTCTCTTGGTCTGAAAAGAAATTTTCCAACAACGTATCAGCTCAGAAGGTATTTTTCTGTGTTTTAGTCTTAAATATTGTGTTGACTTACAAATTGTGTTTTCTAGTATATACGTATTGCTAACAATGACTGAAAAATGTCTTTGATTGTTTTACTTTATAAAAGTAATAACTTTATATTGAATTGATTCCAGTGTTCCGAAATGGCCATCTCACGGTTTATAAAGCCTCATTCCGACACTGCATCATTTCAAATGTATTTTTTTATGTTTTGCGCTAAATCATTGTGCCAACGACTTATGTTTTCGACTTATAGAGTGTGCCGCCTCTCGAACTGTGTTTTTCTAGCCATAATATTATTAAAACTTCAAAAAATATTTAAAAATATCTATTCTAAAAGCAATTTTATAAGACAAAACTTTAAAACACATTAATCAGTTGTAATGTTGCAATGTTTAATAATCCATCCATTCATCCATCTTTATCCGCTTATCCGGAGCCGGGTCGCGGGGGATCATTTGGAGGAGGTATACCCAAACTTCCCTCTCCCTAGACACTTCCTCCAGAGAACAAGGTAAAACAAATAAAGATATTTTCCAGTTATTGTTTGCAACATTTTTTTGAATATATGCTAGAAAAAAAAATTGAAAGGCAAAAGGCAAGTCAAAAACATAGAAAATACTTTTAAAGAGATACGGTGTCAGAATCGTGCTTTTCAGAACAACATAATTTTTATATATGCTAGAAAACAAATTTTAGAAGTCAACACAATATTTAAGACTAAAACATAGAAAATACCTTCTGAAATGATACAGTGTCGAAATCGTTCTTTTCAGACCGAGAAAAGCCCATTTCGGAAAACTGGAAAATATTCAACATAAATATATTATTATATATTATATAATATATTATTTTCAGATGTTATTTGCAAGATTAATATTTCATATGCTACGAAAACATTTTGAAAGTCGGCACAATGAATTAGCCCAAAACATTAAAAAATACCTTTGAAATGATGCAGTGTCGGAATCTTGCTTTTTAGACCGTGAGAAGGCAATTTCGGAACACTGGAATCAATTCAACAAAAAGTTATTACTTTTACAAGGTAAAACAATCAAAGACATTTGTTAGTTATTGTTGGTGATATCTAATTGTATTAATTCTAGAAAAGACATTTTGGAAGTTAACACAATATTAAATATTAAAATTTAAATATATAATAAAAATATATAATATAACAAATATTATTATTATTATATAAACATTTAATAAATTTTAAAGACTTAAACAAAGAAAATACCTTCTGAGCTGATACAGTTACCTTCTTTATATAGATACCTTCTTTTCAGACCGAGAGAAGCCCATTTCGGAAAACTGGAAACAATTCAACATAAAATTGTTACTTTTACATGTTAAAACAAATAAAGATACGTTTCGGTTGTTGTTTGCAATATTTATTTGTACACGTGCTTGAAGATTTTGACGAAAGAACAATGAATAAGTCGAAGACACAGAAAATACCTCTGAAATGATGCAGTGTCAGAATCGAGCTTTTTCAGACCGAGAGAAGCCCATTTCGGAACACTGGAATCATTTCAACATAAAGTTATTACTTTTACAAAGTAAAACATATAAAGATATTTTTCGGTTAATGTTTAACAATATCAAGCAAGAAAACAACATACCTTCTGAAACCTTCTGAAATGACATAGTGTTGGAATCGTTCTTTTCAGACCGACAGAAGCCCATTTCGGAAAACTGGAAACATTTCAACATAAAGCTGTTTCTTTTACATGTTAAAACTAATAAAGATATTTTTCAGTTATTGTTTACAATATTTATTTGTACACATGCTTGAATACACATTTTGAAAGACGGAACAATGACTAAGCCGAAAACATAGAAAATACCTCTGAAATAATGCAGTCGTATTTTTTTCAGTTGTTTGCAATATTTGCTGACAGATTGAGAGAGAACACATTTTAAAAGGCTGCACACTGTACAAGCTAGATATCTTCTGAAATGACACAGTGTTGAAATCATTCTTTTCATACCGACAGAAGCCCATTTCGGAAAACTGGGAACAATTCAACATAAAATTACTTTTACAAGGTAAAACAATTAAGGATATTTCTCAGTTTTTTTTAACTAATTATTTGTATTTGTGATAGAAAACAAACTTTAAAAGTAAACACAATATTTAGGCCGAAAACATAAAAAAACAGAGTTGGAATCGTGTTTTTCAGGACAAGAAAAACTCATTTCCGAACACTGCAATCAATTCAACATAAAGTTATGAGTTTTACAAAGTAAAGCATATTTTTCAGTTAATGTTTAACAATATCAAACAAGAAAGCCATTTTTAAGGCCGAAAACAAAGAAAATACCTCTGAAATGATGCAGTGTCAGAATCGTGCTTTTCAGACCGAGAGAAGGCCATTTCGGAACACTGGAATCTATTCAATATAAAGTTATTACTTTTCCATGTTAAAACAAATAAAGATATATTCGGTTGTTGTTTACAATATTTATTTGTATATATGCTAGAAAACACATTTTGGAAGTCAACACAATATTTAAGACTAAACATAGAAAATACCTTCTGAAATGATACAGTGTCGAAATCGTTCTTTTCAGACCGTGAGAAGCCCGTTTTCAAAACTGGAAAATATTTAAAAGTTGTTACTTTTAAAACGTTAACATAAATATATTAATTTCAGATGTTGTTTTTAAAATCAATATTTCATATGCTAACCAGAACATTTTGAAAGTTGGCACAATGAATTGCCCAAAACATTAAAAAATACCTTCAAAATGATGCAGTGTCGGAATCTTGCTTTTTAGACCGAGAGAAGAACATTTCGGAACACTGGAATCAATTCAACATAAAGTTATTAGTTTTAAAATAAGTCATTGTTTGCAATATTCATTTGTATATATGCTAGAAAACACATTTTGAATGGCGGCACACTGTATAAGCAGAAGACATAGAAAATACCTACAACAACATACAGTTGTTACTTTTATAAAGATAACGTGGAGATTAATTACTCTTTGTCAAGAACCGTTCATTTTATAACACTCTATATTCTGAAAATTTATATGAATTACTTCTCATAACAATACAAAATGGTTTTAAAGCGAATATCCCACAAACTATAAATCAGAAAATTTTGTTCATGAAAGATTCCTGAGATCCAGAAGATTCGAGGATAGTGGCAAGTTGTCACTGCTTTAAGCATACGGAGAGTGCACTATGGGTGGCTGCAGTATGGTTGTTGTGGCTGTGGTTGCAAGGCTACAGCGAATTATTTCTCGGCTGGTAAGTAAATAAAATCCACGAAACCAAAACACAAAAGTAATAACAATGTTAATCATTTGTAAATTATTTGCTCATTTCTCACACTGTGATTATTCAAATAAAGCTAGTATTATTCCAATGTATTTCCCTTTAAGTTTTCTTATTTTTACGCCGTGCTTTGTATGAAACATACTTTATGGTTTATTTGAAGAGAGGGTACATTTTAGAAAGGGTAAATTTCAAATACCTTTTCTGATCCTTGTTCTGGGAATAGTAGTAGCTTATATGTGCTTATAGCTTATAGGTTATAAGTACAACTCATATGTGATGTACTGAAGAGATTTATTTTCCCATGAGGTATGAAAACTACTTTTTTGAAGCATTACGTGAAAGGTTCCCGAAGATTATGTAAAAAAGTTTATCTTGTTGACTGGGATATGTTTAATACTGAATGGGGTATATTTTACACCGAGGTTCAAATTGATTCCAACAGTCAACGATGCACTGATTGTGTTATTACCTGAAATTGCCACTAGATGGGAATGTTACCACATTCCCACAGTCTGCTGTTATAACCAGCAAGGGGAAAGTAAGTAATCTCTGCAGAGATTTGGTAAATTTCGAAAAGAATTAACTTCAAATGTGTTTTTGAATCAATTTTCTTGGAATAGTAATAGGTCAAGTGTAAATAATCAGAGATTATCAGAAATTACTGTGGCTGAGGCTGTTAAACACTAAAGTCCAACCATAGTAAAAATCCATCCAATGAAAACAACTGTTTTATAATGATGTGTGTATGCACAAAACAATATCAAACAATTGTGTTGTGTTTATTGAATATAATTACTTACAAGATATGCAAGCACTTTTCAAGCCTTCCAACTAGCACCAAAGCCAACCAAGATTGCAGAGGCCCCACTTTCGGTGGGCTGAACGCAGTGACAAGCTTCCATTGCTTCTTGAATCTCATTATGGAAACTGTAAAAAATGAACAGCACACAGTGACATATGAAAACTACTTTTTTGAAGCGTGAAAGGTTCCCGAAGATTATGTAAAAAAGTGTATCTTGTTGATTGGGATATGTTTAATACTGAATGGGGTATATTTTACACCGAGGTGTAAAATATACCCCATTCTAACAGTCATTGATTCTAACAGTCAACGATGCTCTGGTTGTGTTGTTACCTGAAATTGCCACTAGATGGGAATGTTACCGCATTTATATTGGGGGTATGCTGTTATAACCAGCTTAGGGAAGTAAGTAATCTTTGTTTGCAGAGATATGATCAATTTTGAAAAGAATTAACTACAAATGCGTTTTTCTGATAATTTTTCTTGGACTAGTAATAGCTTCAAGTGTAAATAATTAGAGATTGTCAGGAATTAATGTCTGAGGCTGTTAAACACACAAGTCTAACCATAGTAAAATCCATCAAACGCAAACAACTGTTTTATAATGATGTGTGTATGCACAAAACGATATCAAACAATAGTGTTGTGTTTATTGAATATAATTACTTACCAGATATGCAAGCACTTTCCAAAACTTCCAACTAGCACCACCGCAAACCAAGATTGCAGAGGCCCCAAGTACACTTTTGGTGGGCTGAACGCAGTGACAAGTTTCCGTTGCTTCTTGAATCTCCTGATGGAAACTGTAAGAAATTAATAGCCCACAGTGAGATATGAATAGTTCTGAGCTTGATTCAAAATAAGAACTGTTGTCTTTTTGTATATATAAGCGTTGGTTAGGATACATTCGTGTTTTGAGTTTATAGGATTTATTCTCCTACCAGAGATGCAATTAATAGCCATGCTATCAGGACGAAAATTACACAACAAGAGCCCCAATGTGCACTCTCCGTTGCCATAGGACAGTGCCTTCTGACCCATGGTTCTCATGAATCTGTGAATAATTTGGAATTGTGTCACACAACAGGCATTTTTGCACAATTTCGGCCACCGCAGAAATCTTTTATATATTGTTTATATATACACTCACATGTGTTGTACTGAAGAGATATATTTTTCCTATAAAATACTTTTTTTGAAGCATTACGTACAGTTTCAATACTTGGGACCATATTGTAGCGTTCCTGTAATTTAGTTTGTTATATGGCAAGTGTTCGTAGAGTTCTGTAGTTTCCTATGGTTGTGAATGCGTCTTGATGAGTGCGTGAGCGAGGGGCGGGGGGAGCAGGAGGAGAGCGCCTGAGTGAGTGTATGTGAGAGGGAAGATGCAGCAAGTTCATGTGTTCTATGTGCTTAGAGTGTTTACGACTGAGTTACACTAGACCTTCTGTAAGAAGTTCCGCAATAAAAGCGGTTTTGTTAAACAACGCCTCTAACATTATTACACGTCCGGCTGGACGCTACAATATTATCGTCCATATAAACACGCGTCTTTAGTTGTTTACACTTTCAACTGTTAAAACATCTTTGTAATGTGGAATTTTCAGAAAGGAGTTAAGCCGCCACCTGAGACGGGGAAAAAACGACCAAGGTCGGAAGAAGAGAAGCGGGTTGCTGACAGGGAATACGAGACAGAAAAACGCCAAAGGTTTTACAAGTCTGCATGGGCCTGCCGGCCATGGCTTCATTACGATGCGACCGCCCGACTAATGTTTTGTACCCCCTGTTCTGCTTTTTACAAAAACCGCAATTTGACGAAGAAATCCGCGTTTGTAAACGGCTGCGGCAATTTCAAACATGAAAGTGTCGTCGCACACGAGGGCAGTGTCCAGCAGTGGCTGCCGAGACTGCCCGTACAGCTGTTATTGGTAGTAGCAATAAAAAGTAAATATCTTTTTATAGTAACATGAAGTTGGCAGGACCCTTCCTTTGCATACATGGCATTCAGGGCCCACTTGCACAAAACATCTTAAGTCCTTTCTTGTCCTTAAATTTAAGTATTTCCTTATCTCTTTTTTCATAAAAGAAGATATTTCTTCATTTTATTGAAATTATTTA
>JAFBJS010003780.1:19898-30061 GCA_016785265.1 Paraplagusia blochii
GAGGTAGACCAGCGTCAACAGCGTCCCCAGGAGCAGCAGGGTGGGGACGATGATCACATCCTGTAGGTGTTCCCTAGTTACTGGGACAGGGGGTACTGGGGTAAGGACCTGTCTCACACTGGGTACTTGTCTCACATCTGTCTCTTATACACATCTAGATGTGTATAAGAGACAGGCTCCAGGTTGTACACAATATTTAAGCCGAAAACATAAAAAATACCTCTGAATTTATGTAGTGTCGGAATCGTGCTTTTCAGGACAAGAGAGACACATTTCCGAATACTGCAATCAATTCAAAATGGAGTTACTTACAAAGTAAGACATAGAATGATATTTTTCAGTCAACAATTTTAAGCAGGATATAGGATATAGCTCATAAGTTATGAGAACAACACATATGTGTATTTTTCCTGTTAGGCGTGAAAACTACTTCTTTGAAGCATTACGTGAAAGGAAACTTTCACGTAATGACTAGTTCTGAGCTTTATTCAAAATAAAACTGTTGTCTTTTTGTATATATAAGTATTGTTTAGGATACCTGAGTGTTTTGAGTTTATAGGATTTATTCACCTACCTGAGATGCAATTAATAGCCATGCTATCAGGACGAAAATTACACAAGTGCCCCAATGTGCACTCTCCGTTTCCATAGGACAGTGCCCTCTGACCCGTGGTTCTCATGCATCTGTAAATAAATTGGGTTTGTGTCAGACAACAGGCTCTTTCACACCATGTGGGCCACCCCAGAAATCTTTTATATATTGTTTATATGTACACTCATATGTGTTGTACTGGAAAGACTTATTTTTCCTATGAGGCAATAAAACTACTTTTTTGAAGCATTACGTGAAAGGTTCCTGAAAATTATGTAAAAAAGTGTATCTTGTTGATTGGGATATGTTTAACACTTGAATGGGGTATATTTTACACCTAGCTTCAAATTGATTCCAACAGTCAACGATGCTCTGGTTGTGTTGGTACCTGAAATTGCCACTAGATGGGAATGTTACCACATTCATATTTGGGGTCTGCTGTTATAAACCAGCTTGGGGAAATAGTAATAATCAAGTGCCCAAATGTGCACTTGAAGTGATTATCTTATATTTAATTTTGACACAACAAAATATTATGAACAAAAAAAACCTATATACTGAAATACTGAAACCACCATAGAGAGTGTTTTGGGTGCTTCTTTTAGAACATCATTGTTACATGTTATATAAGTTTGTGTAGATTCTTAGTCATCCAGGTAATTCAATCCAAAATTAGTTACTTCGAGATAGGGCTGGGCGGTATACCGTTTGCACTGTTTTACCTGTAATTTTTATTGTTATCATATGAATTTTGCATTTACACCCATACCGGTGTCTGCCCATATGTCGGGAACACATAACGCGGAACGTTGCAGAGCGTTAGATCGAGTGGGGTAACAGTGTAGCACCAAACAAACCAACTGTGCATGAGAGCAGTAATAGTGATGACAGTACAGCGAGTTGCGCGGCTGGAGAGAATGGAGGGAGAAAATGATAACACACTTATTCCAAAAAAAGGTGGGGTGTCTGTCGTGTGGAGGTACTTTGGTTTTGAGAAATCTGACGCGGACCAAATACGCATAATCTGCAAATGTTATCGAGCTACTGTTTTATCCGCAGGAGGAAACACAAGCAATTTGCTTCACCACCTCCGCCACAATCATATCCTGAACCAGGAAGATTGCATGAAAGTAGTCTCTGCGTCTCTGCGTAACGTTGGGACTGCAGCACAAAACACTACACAGACTAAACAGGTAGGCGCGTTTGCTAAAGGGGTCATCTTTGACAAGAAAAGCAAACGGTGGAATGATATCACAAACTCTATCACACTCCACTTAGCCAAAGACATGCGCCAAAGTGTTTAAATTTACTTTTCATTATTCGTTTAAAATTGTTTCTATAGTGCAGAATAAGCCTGCAAGCTCAGTTGCATTTATGTTTTTGATAATGCAATACTATTACTATTACTTATGCAAGTTTCATATTTTTTGTTTACTTTTATTAATTGTTTAATTGTAGGCCTTCACACCTCAATAAAGTCTGTATGGATGCATCTTGTTTCAGCAGGTGTGGTTGCTTATGAAATATTCACTTTCCAGTCACAGGGGGCACATCTCTCTTACATTGCAGTCATCTTTAAATGAGGTTTTCAAGTTGCGCAATAATGAATTCTGTAATTTTACTGCAACTGTTTGGGTCATTCATTCTGATTTGTGCACCTCATTACAATTATTGTAATTATTGAGTGCCTGACACTCAATTCTTTGTGAACAGCAACATTTTGTGGGACCAGGGTTAATAACTATTAATAACTACAATTATTTAACAATTTAACAATTAGGAATTGGGGTTAACACGAAAACATCCATGTAAAAAACAATACCGTCAAATACTGATACCGTGATATCAATTTTTGGTCATACCGGCCAGCTCTACTTCGAGAGCAACTGGACATAGTAGGTTTCTTGAAGACGTTTCACCTCTCATCCAGGAGGCTTCTTCAGTCCTGGTATTTAACCTCAAACGAGGCTGCATACCTGTGAAAGGGGGGTTGTTGTAGAAAAAAAAGGCGTATAGGAGGGAGGTGGGGTTACAGGGTGATGTGTCACACCCTGTACGAGACGAGCTGTGTGTTGAGTTAGAGGTGTGAATGGAGGAGTGGGGGTAGTGTTGGTATCAATTGTTTCTCTTCTTTGTGATGGAGCCCTGGTCTGATCACAAGAGAATTTTCTGGGCAGAGAATTCAAAAGAACCTGCCCACCAACACTGTTAGACAGAAACTAGTCCACCCTGAAGACAAAATACCCCATCGGCAACAGAGCAATGTTGTATACGCAGTACAGTGCAAAGAGTACCTCTAAATTGGTGAAACTAAACAACCACTGTACAAACGTATGCAATAACACAGAAAACCCATCTCATCAGGACAGGACTCTGTGGTTCATTTACACCTGGAAGAGAAGGGACATAGTTTTGTGGATGAAGACGTCCAAATCTTGGCCAGAGAAGACAGACCTTCACTCCTTTGAAAGAGGAGTGAAGGTCATCTACGTCAACCTGGAGAAAGAGAAGGGGAGGACTAAGACACAATCTTTCATCTCTTGTGATCAGGGCTCCATCACAAAGAAGAGAAACAATTGATACCAACACTACCCCCCACTCCTACATTCACACCTGTAACTCAACACAAAGCTCGTCTCGTACTGGGTGTGACACATCACCCTGTAACCCCACCTCCCTCCTATAGCCTTTTCTTCTACAACAACTTCCCTTCCACAGGTATGCAGCCTTGTTTGAGGTTAAATACCAGTACTCCCCTGTTAGAACTGAAGAAGCCTCTTGGATGAGAGGAGAAACGTCTTCAAGAAACCTACTATGTCCTGTTGCTCTTGAGGTAACTAATTTTACATGTTATATAGTAATTGTTTTGTTTTAGAATCAAATCAAATAAAATTGACAAAAAAGTAACTCATGTGATTCTTTTTATGTTTGGGGCTTACATACATAAATGCCCTTCTTGCAAATCTGCTAGGACTACCTGGAAACCTATTTTTTAATTTTTTTTATTAACAGAAATCTCTAAAGAGTGTTGTGTCACAGTAGGATTACATCCTTTGCCAACCCCCTTTTGAGTGGGTTATCTTCTGCCTGCATCCACCAAAATTGTTCTTTTTAAAATTAGAAATGATGTTGGCAAAGGGTGCAAATCCATTCTTTGCCAACAGCATAATAAAATACTTTCAAGCTTCTGTTGGAAATATTGAATATTTGCAATTTTTTATCCAGGCTTTATACAGTACAGGTTTTGAAATGTAGAGTATATTAGTAATACACAGGGCATAAAAGCAACCGTTATTCAGTGTAATTTACACTGCAGCAAATAATTAAAAAGACACCAGCAGCCAATCAAACTCACTAACAACCAAAAAAACAACCTGATTTCTGCAATAGTGTTGTACTTTCCACTGCTTGATCATAATTATAACCAATCTAATTTAATCTAAACACTGCAGTGTGAGCTTATTTGAAAATAAGGGTTACTCTGCCGTCTTATTTAATTAAACATTTCAAAATACCAAATTGTTTGGACAATAGGCCTGAGGCTTTAAGTATTGCATTTACTATACTTTATGTATCATATATGTTTGGTAAGTTGACATGTTGTGGTATGTGAGGTACCACAGTGGTATATGTGGTAATTTACTAGATTCCTACCAACATCTGGCATTACTTATTAATTATCATACAGTCATGCATTTATTTGTTGTCTCCCAAAATATGTTTTTTCAAAAGATATTAGTAAGCGAGCACAAGGAACACAATAGAGAAAATATCATATTGTTGAAAATTAATTTCTTTTTTGTCTTAATATTACGTAACATTGCATGAACATGTGCATAAGTGCTGATATATTGGGAGCCTGATTCAAAGCACCCACAGGGAGAGCAGAGGAACAACCATCATGAACATAAATATGTACAGGCATGCCACGTTATTACATATTATTATTACATATTATTACAATCTTCTCACTATATACAGTATGGTACTGTATATAGTGAGAAGATTGTAATAATATGGTCATTTAAAATTGCATTACCCATAATAAAAAAGTCTTCAATTAAGGTAAAATGTTTTTGGTAACGAAATTCCCAATTTATGCTTTTCACTGCTTGTTTTGACAAACCACATGCTTTGTGAGATTCCTCCTGAAGTTTTGCTTAAACCTTTTGACCATGCAGCCCTGAATGACTCAGTTTCAAATGTTTACTTCCCAAAATGTCTAACCTCAAATTTATGCACAGACGCTGAACTCTGACAATAACATTACAAATTATATGTATTAACTGTTGTTTTTCAATTCATAATTTTAAAGGGTCTTAGAGACATGATAACACATATGACAGCGATCTTTCCAATCAGTAGATCCCAGCCCTTTCATCTTTGACTTAAAGCAGGCAAAGTCTCTACATCCATTAACGTTATCAGCATACATGTACTTTTCATATTAACCATCATCACGCATCGCAAAGAAAGACACTAAAAAAGAAATTCCTTTTCAACAGTATTCAGTTTTCTATATAGGTTTCCTCCTGCTGGTGTTTTTTGAAAAAAAAAAAAAAAGTATTTTAAGAACAATGAATGAATGCAATCATATATAGATTAATCAAAAATAAAACTATTCCACAAAAGGCGCTCCATCAGTCCAAATCTGTCCTTTCCCAACACTTATTTAAATGGCTTCCGTCCTTCCCCTCCATTTGCCACTAAATTTTAGCATTATTCAAAAAAAGATACATTAATGGAATATTACATTTCTATGGAGAAATGGTTATATGTTTTTCTGCAACAAAGGTGGATTCTAATAAAAAAAAAACAATAATCTTAAAAGGTATTTTACTTACGAGTTCAAAGTCCATCTTTCATCGATGTTAATCTTTAGTGTGTTCTGTTCTCCAGTCTGTGACAAAATGGCGGACCTTTGAAAAGTAGATGAGTCCTTTGAATGTTCAAGAGGTGAACACGTGTTTACATTTAGGTTAATGATTGGACAACACACAGTGACGCATGGTAATGGTATCGGTTGCATCTGTATGAAGCTTTCTGATTGGTCGTCCGTGAATGCTGATTGATGATTGGCTGCTGTACCCAATGACCAATACATTGCTAGAATATTCCTCTACTATCTAACATAAACAGCCATCTTGTCAAAGGGAGAGAACGCGATAAAGACGACAGACAAGAGGTGGAATTTGAAAAAAACAAAAACACGGTAATCTCTTAAACTTTTTTCTGCATAAATAAATTGACGTTCGTAAATGCTTTTTTATTTACTTGTTAACTTGACTATTAATCAGAAACTCGATCTATTTAATTCATAAACAACGTAACAAGTTTAGGGCTGTGGAAGGGGTGGCAGAAGATAACCATTATTGAATACGTTTTGAGAAAGAATGGATTGAACATTAATTAATAGCTTTTCAAAGTTTTCTGTTGGTATTAATAATAACACCATTTTGTCCAGGCTTTACATATTATAGGTTTTGCACTGTATATGTGTAATACACAGGGTATAAAAGCAACTGGTATTCAGTCCAGTGACTAATCTAATATGGAAAGTCCCATTTATTTTTTTCTCTGCAGCAAATAATTCAAAAAAGAAGAAATCAATAACAACTAAATAGGCAACCTGATTTCTACAATTGTGTTGCGTTTTCTATTTCTTGACCATAGTAATAACCAAGTTTTTTAAACACTGTTGTGTGAGTTTTTTTGAAAATAAGTGTTAATATATATTTCTGCTTATTATTACTATGTTGTCCCATTAAATGAAATATTTTAATATGCAACTTTTTTTGGACAATACTGAGGCCTTAGCTATTGCCTTACTATACTTTATGTATCATGTACAGATGCTGAGCAAATACCAGCAGGAACTTAAATATGTACATGGGTACCACATACCCATATCCATCGGTATTCTCTGTGGGTGCTATCTCACTATCTGTATACAGAATCTCAAATTCTGTATACAGTGCATGTCCTCCAGGTCAAAATTACCTGTCTTCAGTAGATCTCCAGTTCAAGCAGCTTATGAGATTTTTTCACACATTTTTCACACATCACACATTAAATAACTAAATAAGAAATAACTAGTCATTTCCCAGAAAATGTGCGAATACCCAAGTTTTTACTCCTTATCTGTCTTCCTGTAGGCTATAAAGGAAATGTTCAAATGTCCAAACCTTGTCTTCTTCTTAATGCTGGCCATTATATTTAAACTAATCACCACTATTAGTAAGTAGGAAAGTAAAAATCACGCCATACTCTTAAATGGACACCACTATTTCAGGTACTACCATGTATTTTCATAGCAATGACAACGGTATTTCATCCAATTAACCTGATAAGTACATGAACTAGTTCACAGCACACCCAGTTTTTACTGTGAAGCAAATTTTTCAATTCTAACCAAAATGCAAATAAACAGCTATCAATTTTGTGACCACAGAGTCCTTGAAATCACACTTGAAAGTAATTACTTGCACATATCCTCTGCCAGACACAGTTTCTAAATGGTGCCTGACTCTAACATTACAGATCATAAACTATTTTAGGACTTATCGTTCTATTTTTCCCCTGGTCATGGTATTTCAACCATCAACACTTTTTGCTAGAAAGAAAGTCTAAATGGTCCCAAACTCTTAGATTACTCTTATGAAATTACTTACAAGATGGTAAGAAATTAGATAAACATCTACTTAACTTTTCATGTTAACTGTCAATCAAATCACTTAAAGGTGACTTCTGGAGTTAATTGTATTTTACTATTGTTTTTCTTATGTAAAAGAGATATTTGTTGTTGAATATTTTGCATTGAAACAATAAACAGTGGAAAAAAAAGAAAATGTGTATTGTATCTGAATTATATTCTAATTAGGGATGTCCGATATATCGGTCCACCGAAAAATATCGGGCCGATATGAGCATAATTTTTAATATTGAATTATATTGGTATCGTTTTTTCCACTGATAATATTAATCCGATGCTGCAAAGGCCTGGTCTCAGCAAATACGCTGGGTTTCCGCATGAGGAACTGAGTCTGCAGTAATGACACTCTGACCGGCACGTGATTAATGATGTCATTTAAACATTTAAACAGACAGCTACAATCAATCAATCAAATTTTATTTATATAGCCCACATTTACAAATCATATTTTTCACATAGGGCTTTACAGGGTCGGTAACATCCTCTGTCCTTATACCCTCAGCCCTGGTAAGGAAAAACTACCGAAGGAAAAAAAACCCTTTTAACAGGGAAAAAAAAAAAACGGTAGAAACCTCAGGGAGAACCACAGGAGAGGGATCCACTCCCTGGACGGACAGACAGTGCAATGGATGTTACCAGAGCATAAAAATACAATATAATAAAACAAGTACAAAGGAACAACACATAGTCAAATTTTAAAAGCTTCCAGTAGCTGTTATGTAGTTATTTGAGGCTGGTCCTCCTAGTCTCGGAGATCCTGGTCATCATACTGCTGGTCCTCCTAGTCCTGGATGTCCTAGTCGCAGCATCGGCTCATTCGTGTCGTGGCATTTTCCCATTTATGAGCAACAGGAATGGGAGAGCGAAACAGAAAAAACAGTACTGTAAAACAGATTTCAATAGATTGGGGGAGAGAGTGGAGTAGAGAGTGAGACAGGGATGAGGAGGAGGGAGGAGGGGTGCCCAGACCATGCACTCATTCTAAGTGCATGATGTGAGAGCCCCCCACCCCAGCATTTAAAAACCTATAGCAGCTTGGTGTAAACTACAGGATCGGTGTTAAACATTCAAAAAGTTCCCATAGGCGACATTGAATAGATGGGTTTTTAGTCTGACGTTAAAGGTAGAGACCGAATCAGAATCCCTGACATGAAGCGGAAGCTGATTCCACAGAAGAGGGCTTGGTAGCTAAAAGCTATACCACCTGTTCTACTGTTAATAATTTTGGTAACATTCTATCACGGGGCATTTTATGCTGCGATGTAAAAAAAACAACAACAATGGACTCAGTGAACAACATGGCGGCGGCAGCAGCTGTCTCTCTCTCCCAGATGAGAGCAAAAGAAATCCGTCAAACTTCACTGTTTGTCTGCTTGGAGAACTAGACGTTCTCTCCCGTTCAAGACGCTGTTTTACTAAACATGTGGAGTTTCTGTAGCCGGGGTACTGTAATGTCAGGACTAATTGTATTTGAAATAAGTATTTCTTGGACATTTTCCAGTGAAACGCCGTTCGGTGTCATCTCTCATTTTATCAAAGAGAAGAGTCGTTTAAATTGTGACAATGCTGAAAGGTTTTTTCTCTCATTAAAGAGGTCTTTTTACTCTTATACTGCAGCTGTTTCTATCTGTGCCCATTTATATTGACTATTGTTGTGAGGGCTGAATGAGCCAAGTTCATAAAGTTAATCAATGTTTTTGGAAAGTTCTTCTGTCCAACACTAGACATTTCTTGTTGACAGTAAATGCTGCACAAAGAATCATAGGACTGTTTCAGACAAAATGGTAAAAAGTAAATGTGTCATTTTTCCATAACTTATATTAAAGTAGTGTGTTTAGGTTGTAGACAGTTAATTATAGAATGCATTTAATCTGGTGTGACAATAATTCAGGGGAAATTAGCTGCCTATATCGGTATAGGTTCACATCGGTATCGGTTCATATAGGTATCGGAAATTAAGTGTTTGGGTAATATCGGTTCATATCGGTTACGGTAAATGTCATATCAGACATCCCTAATTCTAATTCTATTTCATTACTGTTATTTTCAGATTTTATTTCGGCTTTGTGTTAATTTGTTTACTTAAAAGAATGCAAACTGAAAAAAGAACATGAAATATACGTAACAACATGTTTTGCTGCTTTCCTAAAAAACACGTGATGTGGTCGAGTTTTCATACTATAACAGAAAATCAATGAAAGGACATATGACACTTTTCTTTACAATAACAGTGTTGGTTGGTTGATATAACGATCAAATTATTTGATATTGACATAGGTAGCTACGTGTGAGTAAAGATCCATTTGCATGTTCCTAGTAACTCAAAGGTATTAATTGGTTGTAACAACACAGACAGGAGTCAAAAATAGAATAGTGCATTCAAAATGTGGTATTTGGGTGTCATAGAGTGTGGGACATTTACGTTTACTTTCTGACTCTTAATTATTTACATTCTAATAGTGTGGTTGGTTAAAATACCATGGCCAGCTGCCAAAAACAGAATTCTCTTAGGGTAATGGTGTCTGGGACCATTCACACTTTCCTCCTAACACCCTGTTCCTGGTGAGCTGAATGTACAGTTAGAGGCATGCACACCTCTAGACCTAGCTCATCTGGAGATCAAACGTCTTCAACAAACCTAGGTGACTGAGAATCTACTCAGATATGTTGATTGGTTGATATACTCCAGCGGTCAGAAGTAGTGTCAACCAGTGAAAAAAACCAAGCCCAACAGATAAAAACCTAATAGCTGGTTCTGTAGTAGCTAATGGTGTTTGAAGTAAGAGCCCCGAACCATTTACTTCCCCTCTAACTAACAGTGTTGATTGGTGGATACTGTGGCCAGCCGTCAAAATTGGA
>JAFBJS010003782.1:0-39046 GCA_016785265.1 Paraplagusia blochii
ACGCTAGTCTCCAAACCCCCAAAAAATAAATTTTTACAATTTTAACCATGGAAATATTAATAACTATGTATTTTAAGACAAATACATGCATTTTGAGTCATTTTTGAAAAACTTTTATTTTTGGAGATTACTTCTGGATCTTATGAGGACAGTTTTTCACAGTGATCACTATTCTCCAAATCCCAAAATTTTAAATGTTCACGATTTTAACCACAAATTTATTATTAATACCTAAGTATTTCAAGACAATCTTTGTATTTTTTCTGAACAGCTGGATCATCTTGCAGAAGAAGATCACAACCGCAGGATCAGAGACTACAAACAATGGCTGCTTCAGCAGAACAAGTATGTTAAAGTCTTATTAGAAACATACCGTTTCCCCTCTTGGAATCTTCTGCTTGCTTCATTTGCACTGTTGTTTCTTCTCTCACACATTTCATTGTTGAAACACATTCTCGGTTTTCAGAGTCCATCAGAGATCAGTAGAAGTGGCTCGCCAGCGTCTGGAGGAATACCAGTGCACTCTTCAAACGCGTCACAACATGACGTCAGGGTCTCTACAGCCGCAACCTCCTGTCACAAATGTAAACTACAGTCATAGACCCTTGTGTACATCTCAGTCAGTCAGGACCCCAGCTTTTACCTCAAAGCCTCTACACGTCCAAACTCAGGAGCAAAGTTCTACAAATCCCTACATAAAAGAATTTGGAGAGCAGTCATCACCTCCCCATCTTCAAGGTGCACAGTTTCTGCCTGGAGGAGTGGAGTCCAGCACTAGAGTTTCAGGGATCCATAGACCAGAGTTGACTGCATGGTTACATACTGATAACATAATGGAGAAAGTGACGGAGCATCTCCCAGAGAATTTAAAAATCACCTCACCTACCACACAGACTCGGCCTAACAAGGTTTTTCTTGCCACTGCACAATTCCATCCACCTCACGATCTGAGCCCAGGAAGAAGATACGGCACAGCACAGTCTTCAGATTCATCCAAGTCCCCAGACTCTGCTGTAGATGATATGGAGAGGAGTAGAAATGAGCTGCAGGACGTCCAGAGGCGAGGGTGTGAGCAGAGCGAGGAACTTCAACATAGGCAACGACTGAAACGAGACCTGGAGATGGAGCAGATGAGGCAACAGAAGGAAACTCTGCAGGCTCTGATCAACACAGACACACAAGTGAGAGAAATAACCTGGTCTTTTAGCAGTTACAAGGGAAAAAATATTTTCTGGAACACTTAAGTTTTGATTTATTTTTTTTCAGTCCTCTGTTAATGTGGCGGAGGGTTCAATGGACGTCCGTCAGACTCGTCTCAGGTTACTGGCAACATTGTTAAGAGCCATAGAGGAGTCTAATGGAGGAACATTATCACATCTAGAAGAGCAACAGAATGATTATGCTGAACAACTGCCTTCTGACAGGGAGACAGGTAATTATGTCTGTGTGTGATAAATACAAGGATGTGTGTACAATATTTGAGATATATATTTTTTTTACTTAAAATACTTTAATATCCTATACGTCTTTATAGGATCTTGGTTAGTTGACCAGTTTAAAGCTATGGCTTATAACAATTCAAAATAAAACTACAAAACTGTCTTTTTGGCATGTTTCTGATTAAATTAGATTACTTTGCTGGAAAAAAATCTGACTTTTGCTTTTCTTTTTTTTTCTTTTTTTTTTTTAGGAAAGCATTTTTGGCGAAAGACGTTTTTGAATTGCCAAAAAATGTTAGTTAAAAAAAAAATAATAATCCAAATTTTTCTGTATTTTTTTTCTGTATATTTTTCATGAACAACAGTTGATTAATTTCTTTAGACTTTTTTTCATGTGACAATGTTCAAATTTTACATTTTTTTTCCTTATGAAAAATATTAGAATTGTTTTTTAATCTAAAAGTAAATATTTTAGTTTTTCAAATTCTTTAAAGAATGACAATTACTAAAAAATTTATGTTTTTTTCTATATTATCTCTAATATCTCTTCACATCACATTTATCTTATTTACCTTTTCAGACATCGTTGAATCCGGTTCTACTGCAGGACCTGCAGCTCCGTCTGTTTCCCGGTCAGGATTTGTTGCATCTTCTCGTGCAGCGAAGCCCCCGTTGACCCGCATGAGGCTGGGACTCACGACGATGAAGACAAATCAACATGAGCTCAGTGTCATTCAAGAGGTGCAGACACCAGTGGACAGGAGCAGATTCATGGGTCAGCTGAGCTGCATTAAGATGGAGAAATGAATTGTGTTTGTCGCATTAACAATTCAGGGTTTTAATTTTTATTTTTACCTTTTTCTAGGACTGGAGGATATTGAGAAAGATTGGAATCTACAAGATGAATCTGGCTTTTCTGCGGCCCTTGACGGGACACTACGTACACCCTCTGTGTCCAGCAGGGAGCAGCAGACTGCTGAAGAATCACCCAGCTTCAGCTACCTGGTCTGGAGAGAGAGAATACTGACAGGAGCGTGGACGTCTCCAGAGTCTTCAGAGTCAGGTCTGTAAATTGATCAGAGAAGTAATCCAGATTGGTGCAGAATGTAATTCATTTGTTCATTTTCACAGATTTAAGGAAGAAAATCTCACCTCATTCTTCTGACGTCTCCAGTCCTTCAATCACAAAGTCTACATCACCCACAGATGTGACGGCGTCAACTGAACATGTACGACACACAACGACCTTTAGCAGTTTGGTCTGGTCTTGTTGACCCAGGATCTCAGTGAACAGTTTGTTGTTGTTGTTTTCTTCCCTCTGAGATTCACAGGATGTGAATCAATGATGAAAATTAGCCAAATCTGAACCCTGAGAAAAAAACAACTCAGGCTGTGATTGCTACTGAGAAGCTTGTGTGTGTTTGTGTGTGTGTATTAATGTTTTTGTGTCTTAAGAGTGTGTGTTGTAAGGTGTGTTTGCCTGTGTGTCTGTGTGTATTTTTCTGAGCAGTGATGTGAACTTTAACTAACCTGAATTGTATTTAATCAAATACATTTCATGAGGGTTTCTACACTTGAACTGAGCTCCTCCTCTGAAGACAGGGATTTGTTAAGAACTGTGTATGTGACTGAATACTAAAGTGTGTTTTCTGTTGTGTGTCTGTGTGTGTGTGTGTCAGTCTCCTCATAGAGCTTCAGAGTCTGATAGATTTTCTTCTACTCTCTCCACCGGGAGCTATGTAACCACTGACCCTGAGCTAAACACAGGTGAGACTCCAATTTGTATCAAATTAAAAAAAAAAAATTCTAATATTCACACCAAACTAAATCTTGTACCTTTTTTTTCCCACAGACAAACCTTCTGTCAGAACTGGTGAGGAACAAGGTGAAGTTCTGGATGTTTCCTCTGAATCCAGTCAAAGCATCACAGTTGATGACACCTTGTCAGCAGCAGGGGTCAGTGTTGCTACTGAAGAGGGTTTTAAAGAAGATCATCCTCACGTTTCCCTCCAACAGATGTCTGTTCCGGCTCCACCTACTTCCCCTGATGAGAAAACAGCATCAAGTTCTTTAGGTTGTTTGGTCCAAGAGTCTGGATCCATCGTAGGAAAAACCTTGGCCTCAGGTGAAGGTGACGTCACTGGAGATCCTCCTTGTCCTGTGGTTGAAGATTCTTTGGCTTTAGGTCAACAAAACTTGACTGTTGAAGACACTTCAGCAAATGCTGTGGTCGGTTCCTCTCAACGAACTCTGGCTTCTCATCCCAGCATCTTGGGACAGATGTGGACTGTAGATCATCCTGACTCCATCATCACAGACACTTCAGCTGCAGCTCATCCCAGTTCACACGTGGAGGAGATTCATCCTGTTGGTCTTCAATCTCAACCTCACGTCCAGGCTGTGGAGTCTCTGTTCAATGAAAGCAACATCCAGAGAATCATTGACAAATACACACAGGAGCTGAACTTCTCTCTCAGCTCGGCTGGAAGAAGCACAGGTGAAAACACAGAAAAGGGAAAGGATTAAAACTAGAAATAGAATTTAGACGAGATCAGTGATTAAAACACGTCATCAACACAAACATGAAACTTTCTTTTTGCATTAATGTAAATTATTTAATAACATAACTACATGCTATGCAGTGGCAGGCGGTGCATTTCAACCTAAGGCCTTCAGTGATGTCATAGTTTTGTGACGTTAAATTAGTACGCTTCATAATAACATCAGTTTGATGCCAGGACTTGAGAATCCAAACGTACACACTTAATATAGTCCGGTCCTGTTACTAGCAAGATGAGAGAGCTTATCCAATCACGGGACATGCACAAGTTGCCTTCCACGTAGGGCCAGCTAGAAGGCCCTGAGGTCACAATCTTGCAAGACGATTGATCTGAGCGCAGTAAACTAAACAGGGTGTGTCCTGTTTAGTTTAGTTTGTCACTTACAACGGGCAGAACCTTCACTTTTGATTCTGAAGACTCTGTCAGATTTCATGGAACCTGACAACACTAGCTAGCTGAATTATGATTGGATAGTTTTTAACCAACTTCTCAAATTAGAGAACCTCTTTTATACGAATAAATGAATTATATGAATTTTTAAAAAATATTTGAATAAATATAAATACCTGCTTTTGCCTTTCTTTTTTTTAACTTTCAGACAGTGAAGACTCGTCTGCAACAGAATCTGGAGCTTCAGTCTTAAAAGCTTCTCCAAGTAAGAGTCCAGAGAGGACAGATGGAGCGGACAGTTGTCCAACTCTTCTCCCTCCAACAGTAGAGACAACACAACATGAACAGGTGAGTGATTCTGAAATCAAATGAAATTGGTTTAGGTTTCAATACGTTTAGTTTAAATGTCATTGGCACATTTGATATTCACTACTGACGACTTTTCAGTAAAGTTTTTAGATTTAAAAAATATTATTTGGAAAGTCAAATAAATCTCTTACTTTATTTCTCAGTCTGATGCCACAGATCCAGTCCTGGAGCAGTGGACACAGGCCGAGGACTCATTCAGGCCTCTGGTTGGTCAGCTGGCCGACCAGTCCTCTTTCCTGGCTGCGGACTCTGTCTTGGAGCAGTTGGTCGGTCAGCCGTCGGCTCAGTCCTCAATGATCGGTCAACTACCCAGCGGTTGGGATTCCACCCTGAGCCGAATGTTCAGTAGACTCTCCCATCAGTTCAGCAGTGGACAGGACTTTTATTCCAACAGGAGAAGTGTCCCGGTCCTGGCAGAAGAGTCGACCACCTGGTTGGACGAAGGGCGAGGGGAAAGTCAGATGAGGCCACTGGCTGTAGAGCCGGACACTGACCTTCACAGCGGAGTCTCAGGTGAGACCAAAGGTTTATAACTTAAAGATCTACAATGAACAGGAAATGGTAGAAAATAAATCAATGTTGTTGTCAGTACAATACTGAAGAATTAACTGAAGTGATTTTAGTTACAACCAAGAAAAACATGGAAAAATCCTAGTTATCAGGTCCGACTCACTCCTGCCTCCCCTGTCTGTTGTAGTTGATTTCACCCAAGTGAATTCTGGTGTCTCAGCTGAGCCCTGCTCTCCATCGTACCCTGTTCTCCCTCCTGAGGCTTCAACCGCCAGCGCGTCTCTCCCTGGGTACGATCAACGTCCAGAGCAGCAGACACAGCAGATCCAATCCAGTCTGACAGAGTTCTGTCCAGAAACAACAGGAGGTGAAGAAGAGAAATCGAACATGGACGGGACTGAAAGAGTTGATTGTTCAGTTTTACTCACTTTTCACTTCCTGTCTTTAGTTTTCCCAGATTCCGACTCCTTCCATCCTCTTCTGGCCGAGGTCACGCACAATGAAACCACCGAACCCTCGGTGATGTTTCACGCGCTTGGGGACAAAGGGTCTGACTTGGCTGCAGACGAGGAGACGAACTGGGAGAGCGGTGTGTCCCCGTCCCGAGAGTCTGAGTCCAACAGTGAAGTTTCTGTGGAGACTGAAGCATCACCTGAACGTCTGCGGCAGGAGACGCAGGAGAGATCCCTGCAGGAGTCGAGCCAGTTCCAGTCTCTGGGCTCGGTCCTCGATTTGGAGGACACTTTGAGGACAGATTTGGAGATCACAGCTATAAATCTGTCAAACCTAAAGATGTGTCAGGATGATGATGATGATCCTGGAAATCCTCAACCTCTACATGTTGTCAGTGACGCCTGCAATGAAGGAATGAAAACTCTGCCCTCAGACCTGGAGACAGACTCAACGTCCTCAGAACAGATATTGGTAGAACCTGTTTAAAGTTTTTAAAATGTGAACAAGAAAAAAAAAAGATGTTCATGAGATAATGTTGAATCTTATTTTCTCCTCCTGAATTCAGGAAGTATCAGGTAAGAAAGGAATCCTGGAGGAGTCAGAGATCACGCTGCTCAGTGTGACCGACTCCACACTGCAGGACGAGGAGACGACGGTCAATGACGATGGGACTTGGGGCGACCAAGATCCAGAAGGATCCACTTCAGTGGTGGCTGAGAGTCAAGTAGACGAGGACCAAAAACAACCAGGTGAGGTTGGTTGATAAGGTGAGGAAAAAAATAAAACCTGCAGGGATTAAAGATTTTGTATTTCTTTCTTTTCTGCAGTGAAGCTCCTGGAGTTTCAGTGGAACCAGGATGAAGGTCTGCAGAACGTGAACCAACAGAAGTACAGAGCTCTGCTGCAGAGATCGTCACAGAGGCTGCAGGACATCAGAGACAAACGGACTCAGGTCGGAGACGTTCTGAAACCAGAACGTCAACAGAAAAGGGTGTCAAAGGAAGGACGAGCTGAGCAGAACCAGGTCCAGAAGGTTCTTCCAGGTCAGAGCTTCTTCTTTCAAAGTTTAACCATGAACTACTTTACAAAAAGGCCACTGTTGACAAGAAAAAGTCATTTTAACACCACTCTTTGTTTATTTAAACAAACCTTTTTATTTCCTTTCAGTCGTTGAGTGCAGACCAAAAACAGGTGAAGTAAAGATTCTCACACCAGAGCAGAGGAAACAAAACATGTGTGAGATGTATCAGAGAACTCAAAGGTACAATGGAAAAAAAAAGTTTATATTTAAAGAAAGGGTGAAACAAGTCATTGACTCGTGGTTTTCTCCTGTGTCACAGACTTTACAAGCAGCTGGAGGAGGTGAAACAGCAGAAAACCATCAGAAACAGACAGGAGGCTTCGGCCAAAAACCGCCTGAAGGCCGTGGAGTTCCACAAGGTAACGTGTTAGTCACACACAGACTTCAAACAAGGCAACAGTTCACACCTGTCTGACAAAAACAAATCTGTTTATCAACTATTTTACAGAAAACCTTACAGAAGCTCCGGGCCAAACAGACCAAGAAATAACAGAGTTAATTTATGTGATTTTTATTTATTTATTTCTGTGCCTTTTTAAATTGAACGTTTTATCAATAAAGATTTTTAAGTTATTTCAAGCTGGTGTTGAAGCCTGTTGTAATTAAATACATTATTTCCATCCTAAAACATTCAAACCTAGTGTTTACGTTAGTTCAAGTTTTACAGGTTCAGCTGTAAAAACCAGTGACTCACACATGACACTGTGACTGTTGTACCTTTGTCAACAAAAGCCAGAAAACAGACCTCAGCTACTTACTGAGTCAGATCTGCAACAGGCCTTTGTTCAGTGGCAACTTTTTACCTTTTCAGTGAAGTGTTAGTTTGTGGTTGATCACCTGGTCACATCAGAACAGTCACAGTGAAGCCTTTCATCCTGCGTGTGTTTGAGTCGTGGCTGAACATCCTTCAATGCAAAAAAAATCCTGAAAAGTCGACAGATCAACTTTAGGGACTCCACAAACAACAAAAACCATTGGCTCTGTGTAAGAACAGAGCCTAGACTTCAACCACTGACAGAAAAAATTGCCCAATTGTCCCTTTAGAGCAGTGGTCCCCAACCACTGGGCTGTGGACCGGTACCGGTACCTGGGTAAATTGGTGCTGGGCCGCAGAGAAATAATGTTTCCTTTTGGCTCCATCTGTCTATTACTTCCACTTGATCCATACCCATATCAACAAAAGAACTGACCAATAGAATGGCTAGGATTCCATCATCAATAATGCAACTATATTTGATTAGGAAATATGTTCTCAGTGAAAACGACAATTAACTCAAAATGACGCAGATAGATTTAGAATCTTTAAGGATGTGCCATTGGTACAGAATTCTAACTTTTTTTTACCGGACTGGTAGCAGAAAATTATAGGCTGGCTGCACTTGAGAAATCCTTGTGCCCATGCAGTTAATTCGGGTAGGAAGATTTTATAGGTAGGAAAACATTTAAGAAGACCGGAAATTAAATATTATAAAGAGGTATTTATCTGTGCCGCAAACCGGTCGTAAGGTTGTGGCAAACAGTTTGGGGAACACTGCTTTAGAATATCGTTCCTGCCACTGATCACCAGATGAGCTTTGGATCCTGATGTCTGAGATTAACAGTCTTTGTGAGATCACCTGACCTCATGCTAACTTAGTTAAATCTAGTCCATGTGTGTTCATTCAGATAATCTTGGTGTAAGAGAAGATGATGGTTCTTCTCTCCACATAAAGGCCTCAGTGGAGGTTAAAGTCTCCTCCTGGTTTTTTAGAGCTTGGAGAACTCTACAGCTTTAAGGTTCTTCTTCTCCATGGCAGCCTGGGCAGATTTAATCAGATCTTCTGTCTGGAGCATGCTCATGTTCCATGTGGCCTGGAAGACAATGATTAAAGAAGATGAGGATAGAACTTAGACACTGGAGCAGAATCGAAAAGAACAAATATTAGGCTTTTTACCATGTAGTTCAGGCCCTCGGCCACACTGTGGTCCCTGGAGTAGATCAGGTTGACTTTAGTTCCTTGAACTGCGACAGGGCTGCGAGCAGCGATTTCTTCAGCCATCTCCAGAGCTGCAGACATCATGGTCTCCTTGTCTGGAAAAACTCGGCTAAAGAACAAACATGGATATGAGACCAATGGACGACCACAGGTGGAAGTAAAAAAAAAACCAAAAAAAAACACGAATGCAGTGTCTTTCAATCTAAAGGATTATTTTAGAGGTGGGTGGAGTTACCTGACCAGTCCACAGCTCTTGGCTTCATCTGCAAACATCTTCCTCGCTGTCAGAGCCAACTCGTTCACTAGACTGAAGAAGAAGAGGAGTTTAATAAACAAGAGATGAAACAGACAAAACAAATGTTTCATCCTCAAATATTTACATTCAAACGTCCTATGTCTAATATTGACTGTGCAGCAGTTTTCTTCCAGTCTGTGTCAACATGAAATGTAAATAGTCCTAAGTCCTTTATTCACCTGCGGCTGCCAATGACTTTAGGAAGTCTCTGAAGAGTCCCAACGTCTGCTGCAAGTCCGATGTCCACTTCCTGTGAAGAAAAACAAATTCTGTCGTGTCACTGAGTTAAGGTCTCCCCTGGTCCATGACAGAGTGGACCTAATATGTCCTCACCTTCACCTGGAACCAGGCGTCCTGAGAACACAGGCGGATGTCACAGGCTGTGATCAGGTCCACACCTGACAGAGAACAACGACCGTGGTTGAAGTTGGTGTCAATTATCTAAGATCTCTGTCTCATCCTGATTTTTATACATTTAGTAGAGACTTTATCAACATTATCATATCATATCTTATACTCTGTCTCCATCTACCTCCATGTCCTCCTTCACTGCATCCATCAATCTCCTCTTTGTCTCCTACCTGGTAGCTTCATCTCTAGGATCATTCTTCTACCATTGTATCCACTGTCCCTCCTCTGAACATGTCCAAACCATCTCTATCTGTCTTCTCTAACTTTTTCTCCAAACCTTCCTGTCTGTGTTGTCCCTCTAATCACCTCATTCCTGATCCTGTCCATCCTTGTCTCTCCTAACGACTCTCTTCCACAGATCACAAATCCACCAATGTCATTAAAACTATAGATAAACTGTAAGTTTAACTGAACCTGGAGTGAAAGGTCAGTTCACTTGCACCAAAACAGACTTTGACCTAAGAATCAGGTGACCCAGTCGTCCTACCTCCTCCAATGCAGGCTCCATGGACGGCCACCACCACTGGTTTGGGACACTACAAGAAAATAAAGTAATTCCTAAATTCTTCAATTTAAAAATGAACAAAAACATCATTAACTGATGTCATCACTTTAAGGTCTGAGCTTTGAAGCTTCTCAGACAAAAACCTTTATTTCTAGAAATGATCTTATGAAAGTGAGGATAAAGGGAAACATTTTCACCTTTTCAATGACAGAAAATGTCTCTTGAAATTTGACAATCGTTTGCCGGACGTTCCAGGAAATTCTTGCTACATCGTCACCTTCAGGTTGAAGAACATCACCGCTCAGGTCCATCAGGTCGATGCCTGAAGAACAACAAAACCAATGAAACATAAACAGAAGTAAAAACAGAGGTGTGTGAGGTCTGTGTGAAACCCACCGGCTGTGAAGATCTTTCCTGCTGCAGAAAACAGCACCACCCTGCAGTCTGGGTCTGAGGAGATCTCACTGAAACACTCCACCATCTCTCTGTGAGGGAAACAGCAGAGAAGATCTCATGTACATGGACACAAGTTCTTTTCCAGACTCCATGAGATCCTGACGTCTGACATAAAAAAAAAAAAACTTCTTACCTCCAGAAGGCTTTGTTCATGGCGTTGACTTTCTCTGGACGATGGAGCTCCACATGCGTGATGTTCTTTGCAGGGTGACTGATGGCCAGGGTGGTGTAGGGAGACGTGGGACCATCTGATGATGACATGGCTCTGACAGCAGAATGAACAGGCATCCATACAGCCCTGTCTGAAGAGACAACAGCATATGTGGAAACATGATTAAAAAACATTCCTGTTGAACAAAACAATGGATGTCACTGTAAAATATCAATGTTGTTGATCAGTTATTTCAGTCAGGCCAGGTGACTTCAATGTGTAGATCACTGCTACACAAGAACTCCCAGAATTCTCAGGGACAGATAGGTTGGAGACATATAGTCTAATTCTTGGTAAAAATTTTAAAATGTCTTCATATTTTTAACAGTAGCAGCTTAGTGAGGATGTAACAAAAATGTCAGCGGTTCAATGCTTTACATGTGTCCTGGTTTTAGTTTTTCCACTGATGGTGAAAAATCACTACTTATATGTTTTGAAGCAAATTGGCGCCATCTGCTGGAGAATAAAAATAATTCTTTATCTTACCAAGTACTGTTTCACTGTGGACTAAAAATGACACAGGCTTTTTTATAGTTAATATAGGACTACGTCTGTACTTCGTATGAGGTTTTAACATATGCTTTATAAGGTAATTGTAATGTAGAAAACGACCAACAGTGACTGTACACAAGGACACATTGTAGAAGTAAAAAAATAAATAAAAGTAGAAGCAGAAGAGCGAATCCAAGGAGTCAAAACTACGTCCACCCTACACTGATCTCAGGTCAGATACAGAATAACATGTATCGTCTTCATTGATTGGATCGTTCGAGGGCGACGTGGTAGCCATTCTAATGACCTCTCACCTATATATGTTACTATTAACACTTCTTTCCACAGAGTCATGAATTGTCTAACACAGCATACAACGAAATAAAGAAGTGAAATAAAGTCAGTTTACACGAGCAACACAAAAACAGCCGTGAGGCACACTTACGTCTGGTTAGAGCTGATCTGAGGACTGCGGACAACATCCCAGGTTCGCCGAATTCTGTGCGGATGTTGATATAAGCAAATATCACCTGCAGCTCACCTTCGTTAGCTTTAGCCACAAACTAACACGGTTGAACACCTGTATCTGTTAATTACACAACCGTCACTCATGCAACAAAGTATTGTTTCATCGATAAAGAGATGAAACAACAATGAAATTAATAAATTTCTGGATATAAGTTGGTTAGGAGAGTTTGTTTGGCTGTGACTTCTGATTCTAGAATTTTGTTGTTACTCTTACGGACGTCCTGTGCGTCATGACGTTACTTCCGGTATTACCGGTAGTTACGTTAAAATGTTTTTTTCTTTTTCACCTAATTGGTATACAATTCTAATAAAGTGAACTAGCGAAATACTATATTATTATTGTGATACCAAGTATACTATTTAGTTCCCATCATTTTCTGAAGGGAATTCGCGAGGGATTAATAAATTCCATTTAATTTAGTGTTTCATCATTTCCGCCATAAAAAACAGTCCGATTCACAGAAAGAGCACAATCAATAATCCCTAACCTTATTTTTTCGTTCGCTATTTTACTTCAACAAAAATCCTTAATTCTTAAATTAAGTCCTCAAATATATTCCTTCCATATACACAAAATCTACTTTTTAAAACAAATCAGTAGCAACAAACAGTTGCAGATTAATTACTTAAAACTTTCTTCTAGAAACACCTGAATCAAACAGCACAACAATTCAAAGTAGTTTTGTTTTATTAAAACAAAATAGTCACAGAACTGAAATGGTAGCAAATAAAAAAAAAATTAAAATTAAAGTTTCTGACATCGGCTCTTCTACAAACCACTGAGCATTAAAACAGTTTTTCCAAATACAGGCTCATGTGTTAGACTATTGAACAAGCACAATAGAATAAAAAAAATGAAAAGAACTCAATAATAAAGAAACACCAGACACTTGTATAATCTATAAATGTCAAAAGGGGCTTGAATAGCAAAACTTGTAAACGCCTGTTATTGTTACTCCATATACGTTTGGATTTCTTATGCCATTTAAAGGGATTTGTCATTGTGTAAGAATGTATCTTCTTAGAATTTTAAATATGTTTGAAAAAAACAAAAATACAGTTTTGTAACAAGCAGTCTTGGTTAAGGTACAAATGGACAAAACAAATATGGACCACAGGTTGCCTTCTTGGTTCAGTTGGCATGTTGAACGGTGGAGAAGCAGAGTTTGAGGGTGTAGGGATATGGGCCAGCTGAATGGAGAGAAGTGAAAAGAAAACATTTTTATGATCAAGCTCAGTTCTGACAGATGTCATAGAAAAAATAAAAATCTGCTTTAGTCCATGTTATTTGGAAAAAGCTGAATCTAAATCTGAGTAAGTTGGGATCAGAAAGCATCATCTACTGGCCAATAGTGGTATTTCACCAGGTGAAATGCATAACTGGTGTTAGGCTAGTTTAACTATCACACTGTTTTTACAGAACACACGCGAACTTACTTGCGTTTTTCATCTGGTAGTGGTTAATCATGGCCAGGGCCTCCATGGCGTCATTGATGGACTCCCACTCTAGTAGACCTGATGCACTACGATCACTGTTCGCAGAGCCACCTAGTGGAAACAGGACGACAGTGATAAGACATTGTAGACAAACGCAATAATAATCAGAATTGTTAAAATATAATTACACAAAATAAAATTGACTTGTGATTAGAGGGACAACACAGACAGAAAGGTGCGGAGAAAAAGCTAGAGAAGACAGATTGAGATGGTTTGGACATGTTCAGAGGAGGGACAGGGGATACATTAGCGAAGAATGATCCTAGAGATGGAGCTACCAGGTAGGAGACAAAGAGGAGATTGATGGATGCAACGAGGGAGGACATGGAGGTAGAGTTGAGGACACAGAGGACATGGTGAGATGGAAATTGATGACTCGCTGTGGGAACTCCTGAAAAAGGGACAAGCTAAACGGAGAAGAAGAAAGACCCTGATGAGAGACACTTACTTTTTCCTGTGAACATTTTGATGTTGACTGGACTCTTGACACCAATGTCCTCACAAATCTGTAAAGACATTAATTATTAAGACATTTTGTCCTTCGTTCCTCGTCCCTCGTCTGATGTCTCTACAAACCTGAGAGAAGATCTCCGCAGTGACGTCCGGCTGGGAGTTGAAGAAGTGTAGCACGTTGCTCGGGTGTTGGATGCGGTTCTTGGCCGCCTGTTCCGGTGTGGCAAAGCGATTGTTCCTGGAGCCGTGGAAGTCCTTGAAACTGCTGGTCCCGTCCTCCAGCTCGTAGCACTGTCCAGGCACGATGGCCTGCTGCTTGGAAACACTGAGAAGATCCACGTGGACAAGTCAGGAGAGGAGAGAGAGGATGGAGCAGTCTGTAGATGTGGTGATCTGAGGACATCAGCTTACCACACATTCAGTTTCTGGCCAAAAAGGAAGTTGTTGTTGAGGTGAGTGATGGCCCGGTCCACAGCATAGCAGTCCCCCATCTGGACCATGGCCGCTCCAGGTTTACTCTTCATAAATTTGACCTACGGAAAAAAAAACATGTCAGGAATGAGATGTTTTGAGGAGCTCCACCCTGACCTGAGGAGACAGATGACTGTAGGTCTGGCACGTTAGCTCACAGGGACAGACGTCATTCTCACTCCCTGAGGTGGTGAAAGACAGACTAGGACAGGACTCCTCAGCTGAACTTGACTACAGGATTGAGTGTCATTCTGTTTCAAAGCTGAAGAATGAGCTACAACTTCAGAGACAGACAAAGAAAATGACCAGACTGTTCTGTCACTACACTCTCTGTCCTTACACCTTGGGAATTCACCAAAAAACGTCAACTATTGCGAGTTCACGTGTTGTGAACAACATAAACCTTTTGTTTTACAACCAACATTGGACACATTCCCTTCAGTGGATGTTCAGGTTACAGAGACACGTCTTCATCCCTTGAGTTGTTAAAGCTGCCATTGTCAGAATGGGAGATTGTCCCTTTTTCAGGGGTTGCCACAGCGAGTCAACATATTTCATCTTCCCCCTGTCCTCTGTATCGTTAACTTTAATGTGTCCACTGTCCCTCCTCTGAACATGTCCAAACCATCTCAATCTGTCTTCTCTTGCTTTGTATCCAAACCTTCCTGTCTGTGTTGTCCCTCTAATCACCTCATTCCTGATCCTGTCCATCCTTGTCTCTCCTAAAGAGAATCTCAGCAGCTTTAACTCCTCCACCCCCAGCTCTGTCTACTGTTAATGTTGTCATTCAGATATGAACATGGAGAAGTCACTTCTAGTCAATCAAGATCTATGTTTTGACCACCACTCTCCACTCACCCGCTCCACGTTGCCGTAGAGACAGAAGATGTTGAAGACACGGTCTGCGTTCATCTTGACAGGGTCCAGTCCGTAGACCATGACCACCGGAGAGTCGGCGTGTGCGCCGTATTCTCCAGGAGGAGGTGGAGGCGGTCCGTACCCTGGGCCGTAGCTTCTTCCTCCACGGCCTCTCATTGGTGGACCCATACGTCGGCCTTCGTAGGGCGGGGATCCGTAGCTCTCATCGTAACCGTGGTAACCACCTCCTGTGTTTGACAGTGGAGATAAATAGAAAAAAAAAATCACCATGAGGACATGAACAATAAAATAACTGGGTCGACTGAGCTGCCACTGTGTGGAGGAGCTATTGTCAGAACTTTACGACCCCAGTCTTTCAGGTCTGTTTGTTTAAATAAGTTAATAGTTGTTTAATGATAAACAGAGTTCTAACACTATTTACCAGTGACTTAATGATTTGTCCAAAAATGTATTGAATTGAATTTATTCTTTATTTTATTCTTTATCTCAATGACACCACTGGAAACTTATCATTGTTTGAAAAGCATGGTGACTCAATGTTGAATTTCTGTGACATAAATTTCATTTAGATCACAGGTCTCAAACTCAAGGCCCGTGGGCCCTTTGCTGCCCGTGGAACAATGTAATGTGGCCCACATCTTGATGTTAAAGTTGAATTTATGTCAATATTTCATAGCTTTGTTCCCCACATTTTATGGTAAATCGTATAGTTCTCAATACCCTAGTCCACGGACTCCTTATGGTTCAAAGTTGTATTACACAGAAACAGACTTTTTATTATTTTTTTATAAGATTTCTTTCTTTTGAACACTGAAAGCTGACGCGGCCCTTTGGTAGAGTGGGTGGTGGCCCTCAACTTATTTGAGTTTGAGACCCCTGGTTTAGAAAATCAAATAACTAAATGTCAAAAAATATATATATATAAATATATATACTCCACAACCTTTCCAGGTCATGGAAGAAGGATATTAAAATTCAATAATGTTAATAAAGTTTTTCATTATCTTCAGAACCCTGATCACAGATGTAACCTTTCAATTAAATATATACTAAAAAATATGACATTTTTATTTTTTCTGCGTTTTTCAAAGTCCTAAATTCTAAGATATTTCTGCTGATTCTAATGAAGAGTCAACATAGAAACCAGGACAGGTCCCTTACCGTACTCTGGAGGGTGGTCGCCCAGCAGAGCAGGCTGTCTCTGGCGCTTGTTGGGGTTGGAATTCACATCGTCTAAAAAAATAAGAAAAGGTAGAAAAGAAGGGAAGAATATTAAAAGGTGAATGTGACACGTTTTTTTTTGGACAACACTGTGTCCATTACAATGGGATGCATTTAACAGACGTTTCATAACATCCGCCTCAAACAGCACACCACCCCCACTCACCACCAGTCATTAGTACAAGAACATGCACTGTAGGACTAGAGGGTTCTTTTCTTTAAAGCACAAAACACACAAACCCTCGACCTTGTACCAAACAGACAGGCTTCAAACAACGAAGCTGGGATTATTCCAATTGTGTGAAATGAGGAGGGAAACTTGGAACGTAACACATGGTACACTTTATGGTCCTGATGTACAAAATCCTTCATCTATGGGGGGCGGACGGACAGAGATGAGGTGGGGGGGAGGCTAATGATCTAGGAAGTGGAGGGAGGGGCATCAAAACAGTCTGTTTGGGTAAAAACGGCCGGAGTTGAAAGGTAAAGTTTGTACGCTCACACACACCTGCATTGCCTCCATTGCCATCTGCATCACCATCTGTACAGGTACACAATAATCACACACAATCAGTACACCACGTTAATCAAACAAACATTTCTTGTTGAAGGGGGAAAAAAATGGGAGCAAATGTTAAAAACCCACCCAAAAAACTCCAAATAATTTTAAAGAGAAGTCAGTAAACCCACATGTCACCACAGATCTGATTTTTGTCCTGTGAAAAAATGTTTCAGGATAAATGTGTGGCAAATTATTCTTAACCAACTGGCTAACTGACCAATCAGAAGGCTGCATCGACAAATGTTTGATTTTTACTCCACCAAGAATCTGACCGTCTGAGGAAGTTGGTCAACATGCATGCTACAGGTGTATGGACGAAATTACACTCAGGTGAGGTTCCGAGCTGGAGAGATGTGTGGAGATAGAAAAAAAAAAAGTCTTCCTCAAACATCACCCTCATCCTCAGAGAAACTGCGGTCATGCCAGACTGGTTGGTGTGTCCATGGTGGGTGTTTGGCTTTGAGGTTGTTGTGTGGTGCTGTGCAGTATCTCCCTGAGGAGGGGCTGGATTTACTTACTGCATGCTTACACACAGTGGGAGGGAGACATTTGCAGCAGCAGCAGCAGCAGCAGCAGTGGCAGCAGCAGTAGTTCCACCATTCAACTCATTTCATCCCACACTCTTATCCATTTCCTCTTTTGTTGACAAAAAATCTCTCCCCTGGTTTTATCAAGTTGCCGGCCACTGGTCAGTGGATGGTCCTCGGTATTTTCCGTCCGTTTTGTTCCATTTTGAAAAATCCTGCTTAGCGCCCACTGGTGGGGAGCACATTTCAGGTGGGAATCCAGAGCCTCTTAGCCGAAATTGCCACACCTGCATCACATGGAAGTTGTTACACAGGTGCGAGAGACTTTAGAGGAAAAATCTGCAGTGAAAACTGGTAGCTAGACAGGGAAACAGTGGTAAGAAAACAGGAGGAAATGGAGGAAAAAAAACTCTAAAATTCCATGTAGGACACACATGAGCGATTGAAAAATAAGGATGTCTCTGAGTGTCTGATGGTGTTGTCAGCAGTGTCTTGTCTTCATCAGTTGTCTTGTTTGATCAGCTGGGTTCAGGGTGTGACTGGATCAATTGATGGAGCATCAGTATCAGCGTGTGATCTCAAAATATTGTTGTTTATTTTTTGTTTTGTTGTCATGTCGACCCACGTGAAGACAACAGGCGCGACCGAGGGCATTTAAGCACATGACAGCGGTCAAGTGAGTGTGTGCGCCATCTGTTGTGTCTGAGTTGACGCTGCGCCTTCGTAGGTTTCAGGTCTTCCTTGTTTGGTGTTGACAGTGATGCTGGTGCCTCAGTGTGTCAGTTGCCAGTCAGTGTGTCGGAAATGGAGACGGAGGCGACAGGAGGGTGAGAGGGACCAAGTGTAGCTCAGTCTCCCCGCCCTCTGGTGGTTGTGCGTTGTCTTCGCAGCTCTGGTGCTGGAGTGTGAAGCTGTGCGGTGAACTTTGTGAGTCCTACAACATCGTGTTGCGTGGATGGTGTCTGCTGACGGCTCCCCGTGATTCAGGGAACGTCTGGGTGTGAGAATGGCTCTCTGTAGGGGTGGATGCTGCAGGTGGTGGTGATGATCAGTTGCGGAGTGATGATGTCAGCGTGAGTTCTGCACACGTCATGTCCTGTTGGTGTGGTAAACTGACTCGCATGTGAAATCACACATGTAGCAGCAGAGTGATAACTGAGTGTGACCCTCGTCTGTGTCCTCAACATTTATGACAAAACCAGAGATGAATCAGATATTGGACCAATAAACGCTGGTCACTTTCCCTGAGGCGACGGGCGCGGGAACAGATCTACAACCTTTGGTTTGATTAACAAAAAGTACAATTGGACTTCTTCAACTAAGGAACTTTCAGAAACTGAAGAAGTTTCTCTGCTGAGGAATGAAACGTCTTTCAACTGCAATAAGTTGAAAGTTGCTTACAACTAAACGCTATTTGGAATTTCGTTGAGGGTTTCAAAGGGAAAATGGTAAATAGTGGAAGTTTTATCGTTATTTCCGGACTATAAGCTGCATGTGCGGCATTCTTTTCTTTATGCTAATTTCATTAATGTACAAAACGCGTTACCGTTACGTTAAACTTCTTCTTCTATGGTGTTTATTGACGGCTGTGACTTGCGTCTTCCTCGACACCACCTGTCTCACTCTTACCTTTTCTGCCCGAGCAGTTAGTAAAAAAATGCTTACATTAGCCGCATCTCTGCATAAGCTGCAGGGTTCAAATTGTGTGACAAAATTGCAGCTTATAGTCTGGAAATTACGGTAATGTTTTGATTTTTGTCAGTAACTTGTTTAACCTGTTAAAAATAATTAACCAGGTAGTCTGTGGGAAAGTCTAATAAAAGGACTTTAAGAAATTCCAAAAACCCCTTAATTTGTGTGGTTAGGCAGGAAGGACAGAGACAATGAAAACAGGACAGACATCTTTGGCGTCTGTCCTCTGGCCATCGTAAAAGACTTCTCTCTTATTGGAATGTCCTGTACTTAACATGGACAGAGCTGTTCAGTAAATATGGCTTAAATCATAACCCTGACTGAGAATATTGTGGCTGATTTTCCAGGGAGGCTACAGACCAAACAAGTGAGGCAAACAGACCAACAACATGCCACGATCGCCTCTGGTCAGACATGAACATGTCATCTTCAAACAACTACTTGTTTCCCTGACTAATGATTGATGGGTTGACGGGGCCAGAGAGAGGGAGACATGTCTGCATCTGGGAGTGAGAGGAGAAGCCTGAACACTGACAGGTGATTTTTGTGGATTAAAGTAGACAAATTTATCAGATTGATTTGAAAGACATTTTTTTTTAAGTCAGAAACCTTTAAAAGTTGAAAATAAAGCATCAAAGACCCAACGCCACCCTTCAGTCACAATGTCACAGATACGTCTCCTTCAACAGAATTAAAAAATAAAATCTGTTATATAATGGAAGAGCATTGTGAGTGAAGTGTATCACTTCCTGTTCCCATAAGGCCCTGCCAGGAAACTCCACACAGTGACAGTAAGAGTGCGTTGACATCAACAGTGACTATTCTGACTTGTCTCGTGTTTGAGGTTTTACCTGGTCCACCCAGGTTAGGGTTTGTGTAGTCCCAGGTGTCCTGGTCGTTCTTGAACACGTTGAGTCTGGTTGGCTGAGCAGGGGAAAAAATTATAAAATAAGGAATAAGTAGAAATTCACCTGGATATGAAATACGCACAACGATTATTGGAGTGTTGCATTTGTACCTTTGCGTACTCGATTTTCAGAGTGCAGCAGCCTGAGTAGATGTCGGCACCGTTGAGCGAGGCCTTTGCCCTTTGAGCGCTTTGTACGGAGTCAAACGTGATCATCAGGGTTAAGGTTAACATGTGACGTGTGGAGGAGGTGCTTTCAATTCCCACGGTCAGACATATAGATGTATGTATTAAGCCATTAGACTAAAAAGAACACAATGCCTACAATTTTTTTTTGCAACTATTACAACTTTGACAAACACGCACCAAATTGTCAGATCATGTCAATAAGATTGAAAAGACAAAATCCAGAAACACCACAGGCAAAAAAAAAGAAAAAGGGTCAGTGTTGCCAGATGTAACGACTTCACCTCAGGCAACTTTTGTCAAACATGTTAAAGGATATTCCACCATGGCTTGGACACCGTTTTTCCGGAAAATAACGATTCTCTGAACTGGCCCACAGTTGTTGCAGATTGTGTACAAAACATCCTGTGAACATAAAACAGGTTAAAAACCACAACAACAGTGAACACGACAAGTTAGTGGAGCACAAATTATATTAAAAATACTTAGCAACATGACAAAACTACATTGTGAAACGTTAATTATAATCGAGAGCGTAATCGTCCTTAACACTTACACACGGCAACAACAAATACTTAAACTCCAAACCACTTTTCTACCAACACTAACTGTTTGAGTCCCGGCTGCTACTTCTGTTTGTATTTTATTGTATTTAATCTTTTGTTTGCCTTTACTGTTGTTTTAGTGCTGTGCTGCTGGACAGGGTTCTATCTAATCTCTCCTTTATCAAACAGTGACCGTAAAAGCCAGAGCGAAGCCTCACTTACTGTTGTGATGGGGTAGATGGGGTTCATGATGGTGAACAGAAGGACACTGTTGACACTCCTGGAGTCATCAGAGTCCCCAGGTCTGGAGATTTTCTGACTGGTGGAGTAGTTGATAAAAGCTGGATGTCCTGCGATGTAGACCTGATTGTCTGCAGCGTATGTGACAGCTGTGGAGGAGCCGTTCATGTCTTCGTACTCCACTAGGGCCTGACGCTTTTTAGGCATCACCACCACGTAGCTTAAAAAAAACAACAACAATGTTTATCAGTTTAGACAAGAAAAAAATATTTAGTATTCAGGGCAGTGAAGTCACCGGAAGCAATTCTCTGTTTGCAGTTAAAACATCTTTAAAACAGTGATGCCCAACCACTGGACCGAGGACCATTACTGGTCCGTGGGAGAATTGGTACTGGGCCTTAGAGCAATTGCCCATATCAACAAAAGAACTGACCAATAGAATGGCTAGGATTCCATCATCAATAATGCAACTATATTTGATTAGGAAATATTTTCTCAGTGAAGACAACAATAATAAACACAAAATGACGCAGAGTCATTGAATCCAGATTCTAACTTTTTATACCGGTCTGGTAGCAGAAAATTATAGTTTGTGTGCACTTGAGGAATCCTTGTTGTGCACATGCACAGTTAATTCGGGTAGGAAGATTTTATAGCTAGGAAGATATTTCACAAACCGTAAATTAACGACTGGTCCATGAAAATAGTGCCAGACATTTATCTGGTTGGAGAACACGGCTTTGAAACGTTCACAATACTGCTGCTATTTTACCTGATTGAGCCAAACTCTTGCAGAGCTTCAACAAGATCAGCTTCTGTGACACCGTCGACCAGTCCACGAACATGGACCACCACAGATGGAAGGGTCTTGTGTGGGTCATCATATCCCTGTTAAACACAGAAGTTAGATAAATATTTAGTTAACTCTTTGTCTATGACAAGTTAATTATACTAACCACAGGACAAGGACGTTGATGAACGGTTTCCACAGTTTCTGAAGCTAAAATATCAACTATTCTAAAGGTGTCAGGACACACAGTTAATCTATAAACACTGTTCATAGGAATGTTTGTCAGGAATTGTGACTGGAAGGATCTATGCAGGGAGGACAAGGACAAGGATTTGTCTCCAACTCAAATAGGTTACCTCAACTGTCATTTCACCAAAGGGACGCATTAGCAGCTAATGTGCAACACTGCACATTTTTTGTTATTTCATTAGCACCTATTTCCCATTCAGATTCAGATCAAGTTTTCTGAATCCTTCTATAAATCTCATGGGCGATGCTAACATTCAACTTTACCACAAGGTGAGGGCCGAAAAATATCGCTCTACGGGACACAAATGGCCCACGGGCCGTACGTTTGAGACCCCCGGGTTACATGGACCGATTACTTGTTGATAGAATTCTACATCAACGATAGACTTTAGTATTTCTTCTATCGTAAATTTATCCCTATATATAATATTGTGATTATTATTTTTATTTTTTATTTCTACATCTGCAATCCATTCTAACAGCTTTGGCCGAAACCGATGTTTCGGACACCAGGTCAGTTGACCTCAGGTGGAAGGGGGATGGGTTTTAACGCCATTTATAGGGTGTATAACACGTTAATTTAAACAGTATTCTTGACACACTGTCACTTAAATGTTCCAAAATGGCAGACCAGAGAAAACCGCGATGTGGCAGACCTTCATTATTTACCTACAGTTCGCTGTTAGCAGCTACCTGGTGATACAAATTCTGGAACAAAGCCGGGCACAGGCGAGGCCCCAGCGGGGAAACGCCATCATGGGATCAGACATGGGAGCACACGACATAACTGAGCCGCCCAAAGACGAGGTTAAACCCAGGATAGAGAGAGACGGACCGGGTAAAACAAACAAATTCTGATCAAATACGAATGGAAACCCCACCATTGAATACGAGGTGCGTAAATGAACAGTGGTCTTTCTATGTGACAGGAACCGAAGAGTGTTTTTAGTAATTAATACCGAATACGTTAACACACAGCAACACTCACCGTGGCCATTCCGTCTGTTTTCTGTCGTTTAGTGGCCCTACCGTCCTCGTTGTAGTAACGACCCGCTGCAGTAGCCATGTTGTCGGGGTTAAAAGGTTGTTGGTTGTGAAGAGCAACTGAAATGGACGGAAAAGTGAAGAAAAACGGTGTCGGTCATTAACGCCCACGTAGCAACACTGTAGACTGTGATTGGCTCACTTGGCCGTCAGTTATTTTTGGTGTTTGAAAACAACCAATGGGAAGGAACTTAACTGCTTACGTAGTTTCCGTAGTTACATTAGCTCGTCAGTTGGTTTTGGACGGATGTTGTCGATTTATTTAGAACGAAAATAGATATTACGTAAATAGAATTAATTTAGTTTGTTTTAAATACATTATATTATATAATAAGATAAGAGGATGTGATATATATAATAAAATATGACAAACATAATAAAGTACACACGTTTTAAGAAAGTAAAAGATAAACCACTATTTCAGAGAGCATAGGCTGCAGTCTTTCAGTATTTAATCACGGCAAAGGAAACGCTGAAGATTTGTCAAGTTAAAATCTTATGAAAAATCACCAGGAAGTGAGTTATATGTTTTTGCCTCAGGGAACATTGAGCTCTGTCTACCTTAAAATAACTCTTGAATGACGAAACGTTCCACTCTCCGGTAAATGTCACATTCCATAATGGTTTTGAAACATGATCCAAAAAGTTAAAATCATTACACAAATATTTTAACTATTGTATCTTCATATAAACTTCCTACAGCCTCTTACTCAACACAGAGGCAGCACCTCAGTATGTACTGTAACCGCAACACGGAAGAAGAGTGGATCAGTATAATTATCTTGAAAAAAAAAAAACCCCAAACAAACAACAGAGCTAGGATTAAGATTTATTCAAAAATAAAACTGCCAAAGTTTATTCACAGAGGCCAGTAACTGAACCAAACATTTGGAGAAACCCTCACAGAAATCATATTACAGCACTGTTTACTTTAAAATCAAAATAAAGTCTCAGGAAGAACTGAAGAATCCACGCACGACCAACAGAGAGCAGTGCAGCACAGAAACTGTTGGAATGTGGCGACTGAGGGGCATGCAATTTTAAGTTTTTATTTTTAGTCACTTTCAGGAGAATAAAACCTCTTTCGCACTCCCTATGGAGTGAGTCAAATAAATTGGTTTCCAATCTTGATGGGGACGGATTTAATGTATGCATGCAAGCGATTCTGGATAAGAAAAAACTCAAATCAGTCACTTCCTCACCTGCGTCGTCCTGAATTTCTTCCCATTTTTAACTGAATGCACAGTCTCGGATAAGAGAAAAACTGCAACATTCACTGTCACATTACACCGTTTACTTATGGAAAACAGGACACGTGGCAGCAGCAGTAGACCTAAAAACCATCTCTGTGGAACTGCATGGTCAGGTGAACAGACTTTAGTTATGGCTGCATTTAACACAGTCCTGTCTCAAACAACAGAACACAAGAAAAAAAGAAAAACAAAAACACTGCAGAAGGGCTAAAAAAAAATAAACTTAACAATCAAAAGACCAGACACAATGCAGTGTGTTGTGTGATTGTGTGTGTGTGTGTAAAGGGCTTCAGTGCTCAGTCTTCTGCTGGTGTAGGGCTTCGGTGTGGATGCGGACTTCCTGAACGGGAACGACTGAAACAGAAAGGAACAAGTGTCAGCTTGCCACAAAAACAGGCCAAACAAGTACAGTTGCTATGAATGACTAAGCTGGCATATGTAAACATCTGAAAAAAAATGTATTAAGTTTAATAAGAAATGTATTTAATATCGTATTTCAATCTGTAAAAGTGAAGCGCATCAAAACAATGGATTTCAAGTGCACCACAGTGACTCCTGCTGGTCCTTAGACCACAGTGCAGGCATAACTTTAGTTGTATTTAAAATTATGACAACTACAGATACTTTGCTGTAGAGGGAAAAATAAATCACTGAACATGGAATACTCTCTTATTCAGTCATCCCCACACACCAGCATGTATCCACATGTTAAGGTGGTGTGTACCTATTACTACTACAGCTGTGTTGTGCTATGAAGCTCCCCCTCAGTCCTGACTGGAACCCAAATGTAAAGCACAGCATTAAACGTCATTCATTTACTCGCCAGGAGAGAGAAAGCAGGTCAAGTGCTGTTCTTTAAGAAGATATCTTTAACAAGCCAGTGAGGATAAGTGCAACATTAATCTCCAGACCTGGAATAACCAAGAAGCCATTGTGAACGCCAACAGTTAAGGCTACATTTGCCAATGTCCAAGTGTAGGAGAAGGAGTGGCAGAATGCATACAGTTCCACTAGAAATCCACATGGACCAGGTTAGTCATTTAGGGACAGAATAGTTAACAGCTTAGTTAGTATTAGTCATGGGTGAAAAGCTCAAATAAAGCACCATGTTTCGCGTGCTGAAGAAGAGACTTCAGAACTTAAGCATCGTGCTCTTTAGAAAGAGGAGGGAAGGAAATATGACAGGTAACAGCAGCACTGGAAGTCCCTGGACATCAGTAGAGACAGAGAGGTTCTGCTTGGTTTCATATGTCTGCCCCACAGCTACTGTAACAGCCTGTGCTTTACAGACAGGAAACTTCACTTGACTGTAGAAAAGCATGTCTAAGGGGTTACAAAGGGAATTTTATTTCCCTCTCCTTGTGAAAGTACTGGCAAAGCAAAGGAATGAAGTTCAATGCTTGATCAGAGCTAAGACTTGTGTGAAAGCAGGTCTGAATAATAAACTATCACTCATTCAAAACTGACTGCATAAAGTCTGAATTTTCATTTAACATGATCTTGTCAGGGGGGTTTGATTTTTGGTTACCTTTGGAGACACTGGCAGAAACAACAAGTACAGAGAAGCGAAGGATGAAAGGGCGGATGACTACAACTTGGAGAGACACTGCGCTGCGAGGCTCTTGAAGACTGATCTCTCGTCAGCTCTCTTTCAGAAGCTAAGTCAGAGGCGGAGGAACTCTGGTAGGTACGTAGGGGGGTCTGGTAGATGGGTAATGGTTTAAAAGAACAAACTGGTCGAACTCTGATCTGTGTGGATCAGCCCTCTGGTAGACCTGAAGGCTTGTAGGTTGGGTGACTCTAGTAGAACAACTCTATGTGTGCGCGGGGGATGATCTCGTCTTAGCGTGTGCGTTGGCTGAATAGACGGGGTCGCTCATTCACTGCGGGTAGGATTCGGTCGGTAGGTCGACCTCTGTCTCGCTGTCTAAGACCAGATGCAGACGTAGGCTGATCTCAGCTCAGAACTTAAGTCACCCTCCTGCAGGTCGTACACACCGCCAGCTAGCAGACCCTGGGCCTGGGATCAGCTGCGGTGTCAGTGCAGTGGTCAGCTCCCACCACACGCTTTAAAGAAAATATGAAAAATAAACAAAACTGCTGCAAAATGTTTTAAGTTACACCAGAGGTGTAGGACTGCACTACTTTCCTGTATCTAGCCAATTCAATAGTAAGAGAGAACTTATGTTTTACCTTTAATAGTCAAAATCAATATAAAGCTATTGTCAGTAATTCTATGACAACAAAAAGGTTAGAACTTAAAGACAGGCAGATAAAAAAATTTAAATAGTTTAACTGGTTTTAGCTACTGTGATTGTAAACAGTAAAAATACAGAAGTCCTAGCTAGGAGTTCAAACCCTTCTTGGATAAATTAATCTTTCATCTGCCTTTTTCCTTGCAGACAACAGCAGAAGCCTGGAGACAAATACACGTCTCCCTTGTCCTGGTGGAAGAAGTCTCTGTTGCCCCGCCACAGTCTTTGATGGTTGTCTCACGTCACCTTGTAGGTCCACAGTGGTAGATGGTCTATATCCAAGAATCAATCTCTACCTACCTAGCTAGCTGCTATACCTTTCTCTAAAAGACAATCATTGCTGACATTTAAGGTATAGGGTGAACACCTAGAGTTTCACTAGGGGGCAGTCTATCAGCTAATTGTCTCAAGAAACAGGAATTAAACAGGTTACAGAGAATTTGAATAGAACATGTGGATTGGGGATTTTACCTTGCTCTTTTGTGATTGGCTGATGGTGATCTGGAGCGAGAGCGAGAAAATGAGCGTCTGGGAGCAGAGCCAGAACGAGAGCGAGACCTGGATCGACTAGAGAGAGAGAAAAAAAATAATTAAGTCACACGAAAGGCAACAAATATCCACGTTTTCCCATCTACATAAACTTTAATTTGTTTAAACCACATGACCAACCTTCTTGCAGGACTCCTGGAACGGGCCGGGGAGCCAGACCTGATATCACAGGGAACACAATCCGTTAAATGGCATTTTTACAAAATTCAAACCTGGAGGCAACAAACAACCCCTCTGGAAAGCAATAGTTTTTAAAAAAATGACGAACCTGCTCCTGCGGCGGTTGTAAGAAGGAGATCTACGACGGCTCCTGCATAGAAGAGAAAAACCTTAACTATAAGAACTATGTCTGACATCACAGACAAGAAAAGAGGAGCACATTTCCAGATGTATGCACACACGTTAAATTCAACTCACCTGCTACGACTACGAGAGTGAGAGCGGTAGCGACGGCCACGGGACCTGGATCTGGAGCGTGAGCGCGAACGAGAGCGGGACCTGAAGAAAAATTTTTTTTTTTTTTTTTTACACCCACTCACAACTGCTGCTGTTGATTTAATTTAAACTTGTTTAAAGGAAAAACTTGGATTCTACCTGCTGCGACGGCCTCTTTTGCTGAATCGATAGCAGTCGTACGCATAATGACCCCTGTCCCCACATTGGTAACAACGATCATTGGGGTCAAACTGACGCCGACTGGGGCGACCGCGGCCCTTCCTGGACATGCCTGTTGACATCTCTACGCGAACACGAGAACCGCAGAGCAGCCTGATTTGATGGGAAAAGAAACAGAAAAATCAGAAACATTGTTCGAATTCCAGCCAAAAGCTTAGAAAGACAAGTGCCTAAACATAAAACTGCCTGAATGCCTTCAACTTACTTTCCGTCCATGCCCTTCACTGCATCCTCTGCATCCCGTGGATCCTCGAACTCCACAAAAGCAAACCCAGGTGGGTTCCTCGCCACCCAGACGGTTCTCAGTGGACCATAGTAGCTGAAGGCCCGTTCCAGCTCACCTTTGGCCGCACCGTTGCCCAGGTCACCGACATACACTTTGCAGTCTGTGGCCCGAGACGAGCTACGGTAGTGGGACATTGTTTCCTATTCTGTTGGAAAAATGCGAAATCTATGGTTAGATACAGGCACTTCCTAACACAGCGCTATTAAAAACATTCCAATATATAGACATTACTACACCCCGCCATTTGAAATACGCGGTTATTCAGACAAACACTAGTACTCGTTGATAAAATACTCGAGCAAGAAAAAGTAAACTCGGATGGTTTGACGCATATGGATATTATTTACTTATTTTAAGTCGTAGGCTTACGACGGGTTACATTTCAAAACACACGTTTCTCTGCATCTCGGTAATTTGCAGGTGCAGCAGTTAAACTAGGCCAACCTGCTAATCTGCGGCCTTGAAGAATGGGCGGATTTAGGACCAAAAATTAGATATTTGCAGTCATTTAAGAGCATGAAATATATTTTTGAAAATAAATTACACACAATGTATTGTTGTATGCAAAACTTGGTTAACAACGTATAATACCGCGTCGTTGCCTTCCGTAAATACCAAGAAACCGTTTGTGGAATTATAAACGTTTGAATTATAACTAAATTCACTAAAATAATTGCTGTTTTCTATTTAAAACATTAATTTATCCACAAAAGCTTTAACATACTTATAAATAGTATTATATGAATACATGTAGGTACATCGGGGAGTTAGCAGTAGCACTAGGCCTCGTTTCTCGCCCGCTCATAAACAATGGCGGACGCACGCGCGAATGCTAACGTTACCTTTCCGCTGCTGTTTCTGCCTCGTTGTGTCACAGGTTTCGATATGAATATAATTCAGGTCCTCGGAAAGAAGGGCCGGCGTCTTGTTAAGATCTATTTGTTTCTTTTAAAGAGCTTCGCTGTGGACATCTGCGACCGACAGCCTTTTCTAGTGTAAGCCGCCAGCGACCGAAAGCAGCAACCAACTACCAAAAGGGACTCTCCCACGTGACTTCCGCTTACGCGCTCGGCGTATTTCCGGCAAAACCTTCCAGTCGTTTCTGTCACTTATTGGTCCCTGATAAACTTCAATTTTCTGTTATTTTTATTTGCGCATCCTCTCTACTATTCTTTATCTCCCAATGGCTTTTTAAATATTTTTTTTCTCGCTTACTTTATTTATATTTATCCATAATCTTTTCTTTTAATTATCTTTTAATTCACATATTTGGCCCTTTGCCTCCTTTACTTGTACTATTTTCCTCTACTTTTTCAACCTTTTTCATAGTCTCCTACCTCTTTATCCATGCTAGTTTGGTTCCCTGTATTTCCTACGCCTCTTCCACTCAGTTAAGATTTCTCTCTTACTGTTAGTCCCTTGAGGCCAGACAAATTGAGTCCCAGGGGCAGAGCTTCATAATGCAGCCTGTAAACCTTGTCCAAATTAAATAATTTATTTACAAAATTACTATTTCCCCATAAAAGCTAGACCATATATCTCAGTTAAAATGAACGCTCCTTCTTTCTGGTCATGACTTGGACCCATGTCCAATTTTGGGAAGCTATTAGAACATTCTTGTTGGATTTATTATAACACAGTGGAAGTACAATGGAAGTTTTATATATTTTGTAAAATAATATGTGTGTGTGAATTATTATGGTGGAGTTTCTAGGCAAAACCTGTGAATTTGGAGTGTCTGTGGTGGGGGAAAGAACGTACGGACACGGGGGCAGGTAGAGATCAACAATAATCCCAGTTTCACTGAGGTGGAGTTGTGAATGAGAGTCTTTAGGGCTGAATTGAATAACACAGGCTGCTATTGTGTTGACTGAGAGCTACTGAGGACTACAGTATAGCCTTTCTTTACCCAAAAAACACACATTACTCAACAACACTGTTACTCCAAAATATCCTTTTCATTTTCATTTTGGCCATCCCCATCTGTGTCACCATTCTGATTCAGAAATAAAAACTCAGACACATCACATGTTGAAAATAAATAAACTATATTTAAATAAGTTCAGTTTCACTTGTTCAAAGAGCTTATTTTTTTCTTTCCCTAACACATTACACGTCATGCCATGTTGTCAAAAACAAGACATTTTTCTACTTAATTTTTTGTTTCATTTCATTATAAAACTTTAATATCATCTTCAGTTAATAACTTATTACAGCAATGAATAAATGTTTATTTCTATCACATTATATTGTTGTTACTTCAGTCAGTATTTCCCTGAAAAGTTTCAGGCAGACAGATCTTTTTTTTTATCATCACAGGAAAAACCTTCACACAGACACATTGACATTAAGACTGGAAAAGACAGGGAGATGGAGAAGAGAAGGAGTCGGGGAATCACAAACACAGACACAGAAATATTATAGAAGAGACATAAAGGATGCAAACAGACATGACTTTGGAACACCAGAGGAAAACCTTCTTATCACAGCCTCTCAAGAAAAAAAAACAACAAAGAAACACAGCAGACACGGCGTGTTTATTGACTGAGAATGTGTGTTGTTGTGCTTCCTGCTCCTCCTGTTTTACAAATCAGCTTTTGTGTTGACGAATGTGAAAAACAACAGTCTGATAAAGAAGCCTATAGGTGTCCATCACGGTAGACCATGCTGCTAACACACAGACACTGGGGACCATCATGCATCTGCAGGGAACACTGGGGTGGGGGCAGGTTGGGTGTCACATCTAGCTACAGAACAGCAAAGACAAGTTAGTACAGAAGTTCATTGAAACAAGGAACAGTGTCCAGATGTTGTAGACAGTTTCTTCGTGCTATTGATGCAGCTGGGATCACGGTCTAATCTACAATTGTTCAGTAGAGTTGTGTGTGTGTGTTCTGTGCTCTGTAGGTCCTGGTGGTGTCGTTGAGTACAGCCACACTGACACTGACACTGACCCGCTTCACAGCATTTGTCACCATGGGTAATATCTGACCCTCACACTAGAAACGTTCCACACTGTTTCCCATGTAAACATGCTCATAACTTCCTTCCCAAGGACTGGATACAAAATGGATGTGGATGAAAGGTGAGAATAAACACTGCAGCAGAAATGGACATATTTAAAGGGACAGTTACGTTTTGTTTTTTTTAAAAAAAGGTATGACTGAGGAACTGACTCGTGCTGACTCTTCTGTATGCCATGACTACAACACACATGGCAACAATTTAAAGAAACTATTCCAAGATAATGTCTAGAATTTAGTAAAAATAAAATGATCATTTCCTGTTCAGCTCAAACCTGTGTTTCTAGATCAGAGGAGTCAAACTCAGTCTCACAGTGGGTCAAAATAAGAAACTGGCATGAAGTCACGGGCCAGACAGTAAATGTGCATATTTCATCTTTTCTCCAGATATTAAATTTTTTTCTTAATATGGAACCATCAATGCTTAATAGTGTCAACTGATGAGAAGTTAGAATTTAATTAGAAATAAAACAGAGATAAATCAATATTCTCTTACCTACAAAAAATGCATGAGCTATAACAAAGACCATACATTGGTTGTACTACAAATTTTGCCAGTATTTAAGGCAGACCTGGGCAAACTAAGGCCCGAGGACCAGATGCTGCCCGTTTGGCGTTATAATCCGGCCCTCAGTCTTGTCCAAATTATACTTTTATTTTATATAAACGTTATCCTTCTTTGCCTTTATTCAATAGTTTACTCATTATTTATCTTAGTTCACGGAAATACTCAATCTTTCTGATCCTGGCCTGATTTAAGGGCTATCCTGGTGGGCCAACTCTAGGTCACATTTGATATGATCTTGTGGTCCAAATATAATTACAATGCGAGCCAGATTTGGGCCGCTGGCCTGAGCTTGACATCTGTGTTCTAGATGATGAAATCAACAACATTTTTGAGTTGGACTAGCAGTAAATCATCCTAAACTATGAGAGATTTGAGCCGGCATAGATTTTACAAGACAAGAACCTAAATTTGTTCTTTACGTTCTCTAAGTTCAGCACAGATTATAATGTCAGAACCTCATACTATACATATACATGTTCAAATATGTAAACTATGACTTTAACTGGGTTTTATAACAAAACCATAAACAACACAATAAGTTTTACTTGTATTGCACATTAAAACCACACTCCTTGAACTCCCCGAACTTGAACTCCAAAAGGCCAAAAGGCCAAAAGGCTCCTCTACTGATAAATAATCTCGTAAATAAATAAATAGTCTATCTGGTCTACGTCGTCTCCATTAGTAACCCATGACAACAAGAGTTTGATGGAAACGAGAATGGACAATGATACGCCTCACTGTTTTAGGAGATCTCAAGTGAACATGGTGTGGAAATCTATCAAAACCCAATCCAATAAAATTCAGCCCGAATGTAACGTACGACAAATTGTTACAGCTTCAAACATGGTTCAGAGGTACACAAAAAGTACCTTCACTTCGTCTGTAAGGAAAGATACAAAAGTGGGTTTAGAAAGTATACAAAGTATAGTTAGTTATAGGTGAACGAATTGAACCTTTACAGTTTCCTCTTGAAAAGCACTTATCGTAGTTAAGGAAGGAATTACCGTGGCTGATGACAGGCAGTTTATCTTAGAGGATATGATAAGGAATGATAAATTCATCTGCTTTTCAGCTAATGTTTTTATTCAAAGTGATTGAATCAGTGCAGTGGCCGACGATTTTTGCATTTATTATAAAGGAGGCAGTTTAACCAACTCGAAGGACTTAGAAGACGGGGTTCCTGGACCAAATTTAGCTAAAAGATGAAAAAAAGAGATTGTAAAAGTATACACCATTGTGAGAGTAAAGTAAAATATTAATTCCTATAACACTAAGATCAGTGTACGGGTATTTTGTAACATCTAGTTGTCATTTCTTCAACCAAACCATTCAGCAGAAAAACGTTGTTACACTATACCCTTAAAATCACAGATTGTAGTGTAGGATTTAATATTTTGTTGTGATATAAACTCTATGTAGCTAGAGTCTTAAACTTGTAAAATTGTTTTTTGAAAGTAATTGCTTGTTAGCTAAAAGCTTGTTGTCTAAAAAAAATACAGACAAAATGGACTCATGTCTTCTGAAGTCCTTGTAGTCAACATGAATGAACTGCAGCCTCTAAGGCCAGCAGTCTCAAACTCAAATAAGTTGAGGACCATTGTCCACAGGTAAAGGAAAAATGGAATAATAAATCAGTTTCCCATAGATACTGTGTAATACAACACTGAACCAGAAGGAGACTGTGGATCACGGTTTGGAAAAATATAGGATTTACCATAAAAGGTGGGGCCACAAAATATTGTTCCATGGGCCACAAATGGCCCACGGGCCACGAGTTTGAGACCTGTGGTCTAGGCATTATCTGTCATGTTTTGACTTGTGTCAAAATCTGTCGACTAAACACAAAAAAAACAGTTAAACGAGCGGACGACGTGGACACGAAATGTTCATGATACCATTTCCTTAAGGCATTGTTTGCGTACTGTTGAGAAGTTAATTTATGTGGACTGATAATAGCATTTTATAAAGAGACTTATAGAGTAAACTAACACTGTTTAGTAATGTCTGACTCTCCATGCACGGCCTGAAAAGCTGCTGTGGCTTCAGTTAAAGGTTTAGTCTGTGGGAAGACGTGCACATGAATGGATTAATCTGGAACGGACACTGTGACAATGAAGGGCTACTCAGTGATGTTGGTCCAGGTTCATCACATAAGGAACATGCATGTGGACACACGCACAGACAAACTGATTGGTTCTCTTCACTGAGCAGACACCGAGACGCAGGAATGTCGCGTACAAGTGGCATTTCATCTGCCTTTTAATCTACACATGCAAAAATGTATCCTTAAATTTCAAAGCGAAAACAGCGACTAACGTATGGCTCTTTGAAAATGAGTGCATGTCGTCACTTCATCAGCATATCACAAGTTTGTTCGCACCACATCAGGTGACAATTTCTGATTTGGTGTCTGCATAAATGAAAACAATCAAATGTTTTTTTTTTCTTCTTCTGTAAAAGCAGCTTTTTCTGAATTTACCACCGACGCATCTCTGCAAACTCCTCCTGGACTTTAACCACTTAAAACACTACACACTTTATATACATCAATGTTTATATTTACAGCGCGTGTGGAGAACTGCCTGAATCTGTTCTACTTGTTAAGCATCGTAACTTTTTTTTTTTAGGTTATCATGAAGTAAAACAAAAGAAACATTATTATTATTATTGTAAACATTTGACTTTTTTTTCCACGCAGCACTACACCTGCACCGCAGAGACGGGAGGGGAGTTTGTTACTGCGTTTTTCCTCAGTGTGTTCACGGGTTTCCTTCCATCTTAACACTAACAGGCCTGTTCCTCCATATTCCATCGCTTCTACACACAATAAAGTCGCACGATTGCAAGGACTGAACCTTCAATTTCTACAAATTCAACATCTTGGTTCCTCCTCCAAACTCTTCTCTACGCTTCACTTTTCCTTCGCTTCCCAAACACATTCTTTTGCATCTTTTTTTCTGCCCTTCTTTTTGTGTGCGTTTTTAAAAATGTTCCTTCACTTGTACATATTTAATTTGTATTTGAACATATATCTGAAGTTTGTCCTCATCATTGCGTCAAAGGGCAGGACCCCTGTAGGCTGCCGTCCGCCCAGTGGAGCGTAAGGACCCTACACGTGTTTCGTGTTAAACCGTGGACTGTGTAGACTGAGTGTAAACTATATGTGTGTGTGCTGTTGTGCAATAATCTTCCAAGATTTGTCACCGTTTCCTTTTAAAAGCCATTAATGTGGCAGTAGGCCTCCAGGCTGGAGAACAAGATGTAGAGAAACCACAGGCCCAGGAACAGCAAGGTGGTCAGGAGGCGGGGTACTTTGGGACCACCCAGCTCCCCGCCAATGGACGGCCGGCGTCGGAACATGAGCACAGCCACCGAGATAAATGCGAAGATAGTGAAGAGTGTGACGGAGAAAGCCAGGGACCCCGGTTCCACCCTGAACGGCTTGTTTTTGATTTTCCAGTAGACGGCAGCTACAGACCAGGCCACACCGATTCCGAGGAATACGTTGACGGCGTTGCTCCCAGTGACATTTCCAACGGATGCGTCGGCGTGCTGGTCCTGCGTGGCTGCAACTTTGCTCGCAAAAGTGTCTGGAAATAAAGGTGAGGTACAAATGGTTATGAAGTTATGAAAAAGTTAGCAACACATCAGCTATGCAGTTCGACAGTTGCAACTAGAAAGCCTTTAGAGGCAACTACTATGTATTTAACACTGTCTACAATTAATTATAATTCATTTTGCAATTCAGTTGCACTTTTTGTGCCACGGATTGGTTAAATCTTTCGTACTATTTTCGCAGGCCGGTCGTTAAGTTGTGGCAGATAAATACGCCTTATTTAAATAAAATTTTCGGTTTTCTGAAATATTTTTCTACCTATAAAATCTTCCTACCCGAATTAACTGTGCATGGGCACAACAAGGATTTCTCAAGTGCAACCAGCCTATAATTTTCTCCTACCAGACCGGTATAAAACGTTAGAATCTTGTATCAATAACTCTGCATCATTTTGAGTTTATTGTTGTTGTCTCCACAGAGAAAATATTTCCTAATCAAATATAGTTGATGATGGAATCCTAGCCATTCTATTGGCTATTACTTCTCCAAATGGAGAAGCCAGATGGGGCCAAAAGGGAACATTATTTCTCTGTGGCCCAGCACCAATTCACCCACGGACCTGTACAGGTCCCCGGCCCAGCGGTTGGGGACCACTGATCTAAACGGATCTAAAATCCGGGATAAAAAGTGTAATATGTTGTTAGTTCAGTCAGTTTATGATTTGATTTTCTAAAGACATACATGAATTTCCTCATGAAGAAAAATGCTGCAGACCAAACGTACCTTCTTCTTCTTTTCCTAACGCTAGCGTTTAGAAGCTGATTTATGAATATCTCACCTGGAATGGATGTTCCCAAAGCTACAAACACCACAGCAGTCACAGTGTCACGGAGCCCGACTGTGCAGCCGAAATGTGAGGCTAAATCCCCGATGATGGCGGTGAGGACACCGATGACACTGATGGAGACCAGGAAACAGGCCCAGCCGTTCCAGTACTCTGTGGGCGGGACGCAGGCGAAAAGAACCTTCCAAAAGACGGTGAGGAAATGCATGACATAGTCGTAACAAGACGGAAGATGCTCCTCACGGCCTTCCTCATCCTCGTCACCATCACCTTAGGACAGAGAGATGGGATGAACATGAGAAACCATATCCAAACATTCATTCTCTCTCGCAGAGAGTCGGATTTCTTCCTTTTCACTGATCTCACCTGCACTGACGGTAACCGCCTCCACAAACTGCTCTCTCCAGGAGTGAGTGCCGATCACCAGCGCCAAGTTGGTCTTTTTGATGAGCTTGTCGACAGTGCTCTGTCAAGGAGAAGCAGAAGGAGTGAGTCGCCACAAGGGGCACCATTCAAGTAAGTGACAAGAGTCTAGGAGGTTTATTTTGACAAACCATGAAAAAATAGGTCTGTTTTTTTTTTTTGTTACTAGGCTGATCAGCAAGCCACAAAAAGCCACATACTGCAGTTAAGGAAAGGGTTTTGTGACATTTTTTTCTATTATTATTTTTTAGGTGGAATAAAAAATATGGAATAATGTAATCAGAAATTGTATATTTGGACAATATCAGCATATTGATTATTGGAAAAACATATTGAAAATTTTTGACAGTTTTTGACATAATAAGTTCTTCTTCTGTTCTTTTGGACCCTTTTTCAGGTGTTGCCACAGTGAATCATACTCCACCTTCTTCTGTCCTCTGTATCTTTTACTCTAACTCCAACCACCTCCATGTCCTCCCTCACTGCATCCATCAATCTCCTCTTTGTCTCCTACCTGGTAGCTCCATCTCTAGGATCATTCTTCTACCAATGTATCCACTGTCCCTCCTCTGAACATGTCCAAACCATCTCAATCTGTCTTCTCTAGCTTTTTCTCTGCACCTTTCTGTCTGTGTTGTCCCTCTAATCCTGTCCATCCTTGTCTCTCCTAGAGAGAACCTCAGCATCTTTACCTCCTCCACCTCCAGCTCTGTCTCCTGTCTTCTACCTATTCCTAGTGTCCCTAGACTTATAAATCATGACTGGTCTCACATTGAGTGTTTTGAATTATCAAGGTATGTTTGGTTTTTATGTTTAAAATTTTGAAGTTTCTGCAACATTTTCACTGGACAGATGAGGGCGCTGTTCTATCAAAGGACACCACATACATAAATCAAAATGCTCTACCTTGAACTCATATGACTCCTCAATCACCACTTCCAGTCGACTGTGTTCACCCAGAATGGGTTTCCCCATTTCAGCAATTCTTCGAGCCTCTTCCTCCTCAGCACTCATCTGACCTTCCACCCCCTCTGCTGGTGAGAAAGGAGGGAGGAGAAGACACAGAGTTATAGGTGTTTCAGCATTTTATTGAGAGAGCACGTCATCACGTTACGACAAGCATGAGAGAAGAAGTGAGAAGGTGAGAGGGAGGTGTTGGTGTAGCTGCAGTCTTATAAACAGCTGATCTGACTCCACCTCAGGAAACCAGTTGACTTTTGAGGACAGTTATAAATTCAGTTTCAGACATTAACGATGTAACGAACCAAAACACAACTGGGCCTGATTCTAAACCTGTGGTTCACGCCCCAAAGTGGTCTATTTATGCTAATAAACAACAACTAGATGTAGGTTTTAATGGGTCTGCAGCCAGTGTTCTTTAAAGGTAATAAATCAAACGCTCTGTAAGAAGAAGAAGGTTTTTATTACAACATCAATAAATGAATTAATGACCATTTTATGGCTGACCAACCTGACATGAATACTGAAATGAGGGCTCAGTGTAGGTCCAGGATACAAATATACACGATGTTTTAAGAATATGCTCTAAAATGAAAAGTGTGATTTTTCATCATTTTACACACAACATTAAACATTACGCAAATGCAAGAAACATTTTGTATCCGTCTCTGTTTTCATCACATTAACTGAGTTACCAGAGTTGGTGTCTAGCACCGACCACAGGCTCCAGGGGTTTTAATAATCTGAATTTGTGCCTCACTTGTCACATCTCTTGAAATATGATCTTCCTGCTTTGATTTGTTTAGAGCCTCGAAGGCAAACGTTGGTGCTGGAATAGACCTTTTCTGATTGGACCAGCGTTATAGGGGACATGAGTGGTTCCTTCTGCTTGGAGACGACAGAGGACTGATCTCTGTAAACATTATTCTGCATGTCTGAAAAATTATTAGCATTGCAAATATCTGAGAGTTCTTCCGCTACGGCAGCTATCAGACGTACAATGGATTTAATTTGCTACGAAATGAGGCCCAGGATGTGCTGAGGCTGCAAATCAAGAGGAGGAGAGAGAAGTTCTTACAGGAGACATGGATTAAAACTGACATGTGGCCCAGTTTGTGGTATTGATTAGAGGCTAAAATGGCAGTAACATCAGCTGCAGCCACCAGAGTTCATCTCCCTAACATCAGGAGAGCATGGAGTGGTAGGAGATTGGGTTACAGCTGCTCTGTTTACCAAGGACTGGGTCTGTCCCAAATCACTCATTCAAGACATTATATGTCTGAGGAGGATTGTGTTTCAGGGACTAAATTCCCTTCACACACTGAATATATTTAATATTTTTTATTAAATATAATAATAATTTTTATATTTTGACAGCAACATTCATTTATCTTTAAATCGTGCATAACATTTTCTGTTAAGAAAGTCACAGGAGGCGCAAGAGGAAACTCAGCATTATTGAGAGAATAGAAGAACTAAGACCAGGGATGGGCAAACTAAGGCTCGGGGGCTGAATGTGGCCCTTTCAGCTCCAAATTTGGTCCACCAAACTTGTCTTAATTATATAATTGGTTTGATACCTGTCAATTATCATAGTTCTCATGAAGGCTCTATCTTCTCTACATAGAAGGTGGTGAAACCAGAAATAATGGATGGACTAGAGACACGAGGAATAGGTAGAAGACAGGAGGCAGAGCTGGAGGTGGAGGAG
>JAFBJS010003782.1:42082-105345 GCA_016785265.1 Paraplagusia blochii
GATTGATGGATGCAGTGAGGGAGGACATGGAGGTAGTTGGAGTCAGAGTAGAAGATGGAGAGGACAGGGGAGACAAAAAATGTTTACTTGCTGTGGCAAGATGAAACTCTGATAGACTGAGGAGACGTTGGTCAGTTGGAGGAATAAAAACCCTGTTGTTTATCATTAGGGAATAAAGAATAGACAACTGTTTAGACCAACAGGTCCTGACTGACATATGGGACCAAAAATAACTGTCACTGCACTTGTGTTTGTTGCCCAAGTCTGGTTTAGAGTGTAGCTGAAGGAGAACCGACACCTTTGTGTTACAATATGTATGTATTGCTACTGCAGTACAGCAGCAGAGAAGATCCAGACATCTGCTCTGAATCTGACTCGTCTTCTCCTTTCGGCTTGTCCCACTTTCAGGGGTTGCCACAGCGAGTCAACAATTTCCATCTCACCCTGTCCTGAAGCTGCAGGAGTGACAGGATATTATCCTTCATCAAAAAGAAACCTTTCTAAATGCTGAATCTGATGGCATCTACGGAGAAAACACCAAGCTGCACACGCTCATCTGCACCAGCCTTGTCTGACCTGATTACTGTGAGCGTCTGTCAGTGGAGCTGCAGGATTTCAACAGCTCAGAGCAGCAGGATGATGAATAACACACGTCCATGTTGAGGTTTGTCAAGGTGCTGCCAACAAACTCCATATGATGCAGAATAAACAACAAGAACTGAAGAAAAGCCTCTTGGAGAAAAACCTCCTGTGCAGTTGTCGAACTAAACTCTTACTTTGATGCAGAATAAACAGAACACTTACTGATTAAATGTCTGATACTTTTTTTCCACGGACCGGTCGTTAAGTTGTGGCAGATCAATACCCCTTAATAAAATCTAATTTCCGATGTTCAGAAATATTTTCCTACCTAGAAAATCTTCCTACCCGAATTAACTGAAAGGATTTCCCAAGTGCACACAGCCTATAACTTTCTGCTGCCAGACCGGTATAAAAAGTTAGAACCTTGTATCAATGACTCTGCGTCATTTTGAGTTTATTGTTGTTGTCTTCACTGAGAAAATATTTCCTAATCAAATATAGTTGCATTATTGATGATGGAATCCTAGCCATTCTTTCTATTGGTCAGTTCTTTTGTTGATATGGGTATGGATCAAGTGGAAGTAAGAGACAGAGAGGGACAAAAGGAAACATTATTTCTCTGCGGCCCAGCACCAATTCACCAATGGACTGGTACCGGTCCCCTGCCCACTGGTTGGGGACCACTGCCCTAGAACCTCAGGATAACACAACAAAACTGGATGTTTTGTTTCTGTTCAATCGTAAGGCTGAAGGATCGTTTTTAAGAAAGGGTCAATTGAAGCTGGAGTATTGACGATAGGGAAGAAGACGCTGCTGATTAAAGGTCTTTTAGAAAGAATTGGTTGCAGGATAAAAATCTATATAATCTCTCTCTCCTATTCATTCCATTCATCCTCCTTTACTGCTGCTGAATGAAGGCTGCTGAGGGCGGGAGCCAATCACAGCCGTCATAGAGCGTGGGCGGGTAGAGCGCGGACAGTTCATCGGTCCATCACAGAGTCACATACCGAGACAAACAGCCAGTCGCATACAGGTGTGGGAGTGGAGTACACACACACACAAGGGAAAACGTGACCTTCACAATAAAAGACTGTGGATTCAATCAGTGAACTGATGATCTTTTCTTTGTGAGGCAAGCACTTTCACCACTTCTTCCACCGTGTTGACCTAGAATATTTATCTTTAAAATACTCACTTAAACTCCCAAAAGAACAGATGTGGACAGAATGTTCTAATGTTTAAAGAATTACCTTATTTTCTGGACTATAAGTTGCAAATATATTTATCCTTTGGTGTGGTTTGTGACTTATGCTAAGGTGTGACTTACAAAGTGAAATACATATTTTTTGTTGTAAAGACATTTTTTTGAGGGGCGTGTCTCTCTCCCAAGAGGTTTATGGGTAATGGGGCGTGTTAATGTATAGTAGTTGGTGCGCAATAAACATTAAAGAGCAGTTTCACCCCCAGAGGCATCCTTCATCTGCCACAACAGCCACTAGAGGGCCATGTCCGGAGCAGATGGAGGTGAACGAGAATCTTTTGGAACAGAAGCTAAAATGCTTTTAGCCTTTTCTACGCAATATATTGCAAAAGTCCAACAGTATTACATTATATATCATATAGTATAATTTGTAACATTTTGCAGCCCAGATTAAAAATTCAGAATGACTGGGCTGTGCGATTTATACGCCATTGTTTCTAAAGAATAGGTCACATAGTAGTAGGATTTATGATCTTTAATGCTGTTTCTTTTTTACATTTTCCTTATTTGCAGTACTTTGAATATTGATTACGATGCCCGTTGTTTTGATTTCTATGATTTGTAGTGAATAAATCTTAGTTATTTTCCTTAAATCTTCTTATAACTCACGTGGTCTGGTCGTTTGTGAACTCCAGCTCTCCGTGACTTTCCTCGTAGTCCTCACCAGCCTTGGCAGTGCCACACTCAGTGTGGTATGGAAGGATCACAGTACCGCGGGCACCTGAGTTGCGGGCGACCGTAACCTCCATGGTGCCCACGCTCTCGCTCACGCGGACCATGCGCTCACTGAAGGTGAAGATGCCAGCGTGGTCATCGTCCAGGATGGTCACTGTCGCCACCAGGGGCTCCACCAAGCGGGCTTTGGGTATGGCACCGGCTTCATCGCTCTCAAACATTCCTTCAGCATCACCAACACGCAGATTTAGAAGACGAACAAAGAAGTGTTCATCCTCTTCAAAGATGTCGTCGTCAATGATTCCGACCTACAGATGCAGAGAGATGGGAGAACATTTTGTTTGACATAGGAAATATTCTAAATAAAAAACAAATTTCATAAGGACTTTCCTACTTAATTCTAATCCACCAGCTGTCTGAGGTGCTCTGATCATAGCACCACCCCAAACCACATAACTTCCAAGACGTTAAAAAACCACAGGCTTTTAGGCCGATATTATGGAGCAGTGTGGTTTGGGTGGTGCAACCTGGTAACAGATAAGAGGCTGAAGATGAATGAACGAATGTTCATTCAGAAAATGAGCTTTCTACAAAGGCCCTTTCCTGCAGAACTCTTATCCTTGTAACTCTTAGAGTAGATGTTCTGTCTAAAGAAGACAAACAAGGTATCGATTGACAAACTTCAGATGTAGTGCAGCACCGGCTCATTTTTTATTTGTGGTGCAGCATCTTTTTTCTGTCAGCTCAGCTCATCGGTGTTTGTACAGGCAGCTTTTTGGCACAGATGAAACACATTATTCAGAGTGAACAGCTTTGAAACCTGATCAAATAACAGGGTAGAAATAATTTGTATTTATTCTGTTACCCTGTTGTTTCCAGCAAAGTGTCACGCTCACCCACAGTCTACAGTCAAAATATCCAAATCCATGTTTGTTCTCATTCATTATACATTGACAGATGGGCTCACCAATCAATTTTTCTGGCTGCTGGATCTTAACCAGATGCTGTCGAATGATTCTGAGGGAATCAATGGTTTTAACATACAAACACACTCATGTGTGAACATTTTATTTGATCCCAGAAGGATAGATTTCCAATCTCATAGAGTAGAAATTCAATCGCGAATGTAATGGCAAAAATAACAACAAATCGCCAGCACACAAGCTACCTTCACCCCAAACACTGCACCAAAACACTGGAGAAAAAGCTAGAGAAGACAGAGGGTTTGGACATGTTCAGATGAGGGACAGTGGATACACTGGTAGAAGAATGATCCTAGAGATGGAGCTACCAGGTAGGAGACAAAGAGGAGATTGGTGGATGCAAAGAGGGAGGGACATGGAGGTAGTTGGAGTCAGAGTAGAAGATGGAGAAGGAAGAAGGAAGAAGGATGGAAGAAGGACAAACTGAAAGAAAAAAGAAGATGTCTTCTAATGAAGAACCCAGATTACTCTGAGAAACACTGTGAAGCAGCTACCCATCACACCATCACAGATCTCCTTGGATTTGTTCTGGAGCCTGAAGATGTGACTCCACCAATGTTTGTAATAACAGAAACAGACCCCCGCCTGAAGCAGTGATTGCCAACACAAAGCCTTTCATTGGAACTGTCTGTTCCATCTCTGCTTCATCAGAACCCACGGTCAGACAGTGGAACCAATCCAGCTCTGAACGTCTGAGATGAGCGTAACCTTCAGGTGTAATTGGTTTTTGAGGCACTCATTCCTGTCACTGATCAATGAACCCCACCGTCAGGTGCTAAGTTGAAGTCATTTCTGCTGCCTTTCAGTGGATTATTCAGTTTTATTCAGTTATTATCTTTAAACTGTCCAGATTATGCTCCACCCATCGCTCTGTCTAGTGGTTTATTGGTTACTCTGGCTGTTTTGTCTACGCCTTGTTTCACTGTCACACATTCATCTGCTCCTCAGTGATGGTGCTTTTAAACCGTGGTGACTTCCCAGCTACAGTCAGTTAAACAGCTGCCTTGAAGGAGAAGAAAAGGTGATAAATATCATTATTTGTTAAATCTGTGTCTAAAAAATGGAACGCTCAACAACAACAGAATCTTCTGTTTTAATTTGTGTTCCATCTCTAAACTCAGGCAGATTTGCTGTCCCCGTGTGTATCTGTCATTCTTTATGTCTTCTTCTTGTTCTGCTCTTTTTATCGGCTTTTACCAACTTTATTAATCTCATTACCTCTGAGGAGCGTCGTAGCTCATCCAGCTTTTTTGAGATCTAACTATTTAGACAGATCAGCAAAGGATGTAATTCACTGAATCAAAGAGAGACTTTAATTTGGTTTGGTGTTGTTATATATGGCTGTCACGCAGGAGCGATAATATGAAGAAAAACAACCGTCTCTTATAACTGAATTTGTGACATTTTAACGACTTCTTAAAAACTCTTTTATCTTAGAATTATGAAGATAAAACAGCAAACAAAATATTACCAATGTGACTCTCCCCATCAGGGAATTGAACCCTGATCTCCTGCATGACAAAGTGATGTTCACTATATTAACGAGAAGGTGGATGACTGTTTTATCAATAATAAATGTAATTTCTAATGCACTTTCCATCAGTAAGAACTCAAGGGGCATAAGATGTAAAAGCAAAATTCATTCTTTCATCTTCAACCGCTTCTCTTCTACTGGGTCTCAGGGTCAGCAGTCTCCACGACTGCCACCCAAATCACACAGCACCACACTGTGAGCCTTCTTGTGGGTGGTGAGCCTACTGGGTCTCAGCATAGAGGGTCTGGACTTTGCTCAGTTTCAACCTGGCGGCTGGTGGACTTGAACCTGAAGCCTTATGGACCCAAGTCTGCTTCCTTAACCGCTCAACCACCAGCTCAGTAAAATCACAGTGACTGAGTTAAAATCATCTTTCAATCCCTTTTCTAAATAAAAAAAGATTTAAGGCCTATCTTAGAAGATGGGAGCAGCTTCTAGGAGCAGCAGAGCAAATATCCAGGTTCCCACGGTGGAAAAACTTAGTCTTGGGAACCTGGAGGAGAAGGATGGACCACAATAACTCACCTTGATCTCTTTATGAGTGTCTCCTGGTTTGAACACCAGTGTTCCTTCGCTGTACTCATAATCTGAGCCGGCATTAGCAGAACCATCCTCTGTCCTGTAGTCCACGTAGAACGTGTTCTCTCCTAAACCACCTGGAATAAAAAAGTAGTGGTTGTTAAGGTGGTTTTTACAAGAGTTTTCTAATCATCCATTATCTTTATGACACAATGAGCAAACACTTTGTACCATTAGAACACTGGATGCATAGTTGCCGGAAATGAGCCTCTATAATTTATGTTGTTCCAACTTGCGGCCCGTGGAATGATATTTTGCGGCCGCCACCTTGATGTGAAAGTTTAATTTATGATAATATTAAATAGATGTTCTCCACATTTTATGGTAAATCCTATAGTTCTCAAAACCTCCTTCTGGTTCAGTGTTGTATTACACAGAATCTATGGGAAAATGATTTTTTATTAATTTTTTTTCTTTTGTATTTTGTATTTATTTTGTAACATTTATTTGAGTTTGAGGGCCACCTGATGTAGCTCATGCACCAAAACCCAAAAATTTGCAACACAACTGTGGTTTACAACATTTCGTCATGGAAAATGAATAGTGCTTCTTTCAAAATAAAGTGACCCCAAACTTGTACGAATGTATGTCAAGGTTAAAAGACTGGATCAATACAGACTCAAATTGAGTGATAATAAAATAATCCTCTGAATTAAATTCACATTCAATCTTCACAATGGTGTCGGCTCAGTGTAACCTGGTTAAGTCGATACCTTGGCAGACGACAGCCAGAGTCAAGATTCCACAGTTCTCCATGCACTGACTATGGGCACTTTCAAAGGAGATGCGACTGCACACGGCCAGGTCGTCCTCCTCTGGTTCCTCCTCATCGTGTACGGCCGTACGGCGAGCGTGGTCAGCGGCGTGTTTCTTCAGAATATTACCTGCTCCGATCATCATACGTGTTGCCTTTAGAAGAAGGGAAATAGTTGTGACCAGCCCTCTACAGGTTGACAATAGATGTGCGTGGGTTCATGTGTGTTACCTGAATGCGGTAGAAGGCCCGGCTCTTCTGTTGGTGCAGCAGCGCATAGTAGTTGGCCAACTCCACCAGTTGGTCCAGCTCTTTGTCAGGGTATTTCTGCTTCAGCTCCTTCAGAATTCGGATCACCTGGAGGTGAAGAGGGATGGAAGAACAAACTTTGATTAGAAAAACTCTCACACTACACATTGTATGCAAACATGCAGTCCAGGCATCCTTTGGTTCTTCTTCTTGGTTTTTTAGGTGTTGCCACAGCGAGACTACCATTTCCATCTCGCCCTGTCCTCTGTGTCCTCAACTTTAACTCCAACTACCTGCATGTCCTCCCTCACTGCATCCATCAATCTCCTCTTCTCAATCCTTCAATCTCTCAAGCCAAGGGCATCCGGTGTAAAAATTTGGCCAAAATCAAAGATTCGAGACAACAAAATGATTTCCAGTAGCAGCCAAAAGAAGAATTTACCCTCACTTCCCACAGTTCTGAAAGTTTGAGGAGAGTTTCCAGCTCTTGCATGGTTACTTAATAAAGAAAGTTTCTGCTGAATCGATGCACTGTCTGAGACAGACGCTGTCAGTGTGTGGGTGTTGATGAGCTGCGTTGATACTTAATCAATACTCCTCTATTCATGTCTTTTTGTCTTTCTCTCCCTCTCACCTCTTTACGGCTCTCGTCCAGCTCCTTGCTGCTCTCCACATTGACCATCATGCTGTTGGAGTTTGGCATATTGGCTCCTGCTGCCATGGTCCCAGCTGCTGTACCAACACTGTTGGCTGCAGTGCCGGCTGCACCATCCTGAGCCCCTCCGCAGTTTTCCACAGGAACCACAGCGCCCCCTCTTGGTGGGAACTTGCCGTCCGTGATCATCTCCATGCCACCCTTGTTGGGTGTCAAGTCTCCCTCTGTTTCTACTACGATGCCATGGCGCTTGTCGGCACGGTAACGCTTGCCCATGTACTTGTAGAAGAGCAGGCGGCGATCGGCGATCCAAGCAAGAATAACACACACAGGGAAGAAGAGGAGAGTCACCAGAGCCTCCCATACCTGGAACACACACAGATCTTTGTTACAAACCTCAGAACACATGTCAAACTCAAGGCCTGCAGGCCACATGTGGTCTGTCATATCATTCTCCAAGGCCCATGTGAACTCTTGGAGCCTGCCTTACAATAAGTTCCTAAAAAATTAGATTTTCTCTAAAACAGAATAGAACAGTGTTCCCCAACCTTTTATTGTGCCACAGACCGGTTATTAAGTTGTGTCAGATAAATACCCCTTAATAAAATTAAATTTCCGGTGTTCTAAAATATATACCTACCTATAAAATCTTCCTACCCGAATTAACTGTGCAGGATTTGCCAAGTGCACACAGCCTATAATTATCTGCTACCAGACCGGTATACAAGGTTAGAATTTTGTATCAATGGCTCAATTTTGAGTTTATTGTTGTTGTCTTCTCTAAAAAAATATTTCCTAATCAATTATAGTTGCATTATTGATGATGGAATCCTAGCCATTCTATTGGTCAGTTCTTTTGTTGATATGGGTATGGATCAAGTGGAAGTAAAAGACAGATGGGGCCAAAAGGAAACATTATTTCTCTGCGGCCCGACACCAAGTCATCCATGGACCGGTACCTGTCCACGGCCCAGTGGTTGGGAACCACTGAAATAGACCATTCAGAGAGACAGTACCTAATCGGACTAGGACCACGGTTTTCTGCAAGACTGGATGGGTTGTAGCTCGCCAACACTTTTTGTAAAATTTACTTGTAATGTTTTCTCATATTATGTGTTTCTTACATCAGGATACATATGGAGCAGATGTGGCCTAATGATTAAGAAACCGAACATGGGTCCAGAGGATTCCTGGTACGAATCCACCAGTTGCCAGGTTGCCACAGAGGTTTGCAGAGGTTTACCAAGCCATTGTACCCTCCCCACATCCCCCAGTGGTGTTGATCACATTGTTCTTCCCATATATTAAACAAAGGGATTGGCTGAACAACCAGGTCAGTTTTGTTGGATAAACTCTATGGTCTCACCTCCACGACACCTGGAGATATGACAGAGAGGATGAGGTAAAGCCAGATGTACGCAAAGATGCTCCAGAAGGACGTGATGAAGAATACTCTCAGGTGTTTGATCTTGCGGGTCTCGTCGTTGGGGATCACCCACACACAGATACCAATGATCACAAACATGTTGAAGGCAGCGCTGCCAACGATGGTTCCTGGGCCCAGTTCACCACCTTCAAAACCATGACCGCACACCTGGGAGGAGAGCAGAGATCCCAGGAAGGATGAGGACATCAGCTCCAGAGTGTGTGTGTTTGTTTGTGTGCCAGTGTGTACCTCTATCACAGACAACAATATCTCCGGAGCGCTGGAGCCCAGAGCCATGAGTGTCAGGTTGGACACTGTCTCATTCCAGATTCGAACAGTGGCCACCGACGTTTCCCCATTGGGCATTGTTATGGTCACTTCCTTTTCCTGTTGTCACACACACAGACATGCACACACTTGCATTAAAGGTACATGCCAGCACTTGTCAGGACACAACTCTGTAACAACAGGAACAATAACAATGATTCCCATGATGGTTGTGTGGAAACTCCATGAACATGACTTCCAGCTGTGTCTTGTTGAGCCAAGCTCACAGTCAATTAGATTATGGGCATAATGAGAGTCAAAGCCTATGAGGAAAGACAGGATAGGATTAATTATATACCTGCACCTCAAACACTGAGGCACATGTAGAAGGATATAAACATAACTTTAAAGAAGAATGAATGGAAAATGTTAATGCAATCACTAGAGATGCCTGACAATAAAGGAGATTAATGCCTAGTTTCACTAAAGGTACTGCATATTCCCTAAAGACATCATTGAAAAGGAAAGCGAAAAAATAAAAAATGCCTAGAAGCAATATTTTAACCAGTACAACGCCATAGCTATTAATGTAAAAACCAGTGCAGGGACTAACACCTTAATTATAAAGCCTTTAGTTAACAAAACTACTTTTCTTGGTAACTAATAATGTAACGCGTTACTTTCCCCAGTCAGTAACACTGTGGTGTAAAGGGGCTCGTTACTCATTACTATCTGTGGTCCAAATGGATGGTTTCTCCATGCCATGGAGAGAGGACTATGTGGAGGCGGAGTCTGTCTGCAGCCTGTCAGTGTGTGTATGGTAACTCTCACGGTCATGAGTGAAAGACGGCTGTGCACACTAATTGAACACATACGTTGAAAAGGACCGATGATTGGTTAATGTAGGTTAACATTTCAGTCCTAGCCAATCAGAAAGAGACCTGGGCGGGTCTTCTTGCCTTATAGGGGAATAAACCGTCTCACACAAACACGTGACGCGGTACAGCAGCACACACCCACAAGCAAGACGATGGCAAGTGGCAAGTTGAGGTTACAATAAAGATGCCTGTAAATTAAGAAAAATGTCTAAACATCTATTTTGATTTTATTGAACCACTACATTTCATTATGATAGTTGCTACAGAACAGAACCCTATTTTTTAAGTCATTGTACTTCACTTAAAGTAAAGTAACTAGTTATTAGTTACTTTTATATTTTAGCAACTAGTAATGTAACTAGTTACTTTTTCAGAGCAGTAACTAGTAAAGTAATGCATTACTTTTTTAAAGTAACTTCCCAACAGTGGTAAGATTAGAAATCTATTTAAAAATACATATATAAATTATTAAGTTTACTTTCAGTGGACTTTCCACCCACAGCAACTAACAGTTTGGAGCAGTGTGAATTGGGTGGCAGTCGTGAAGACTGCACTGAGACCCCGTATAAGTGAAATAAGTGATTTTTCAGGGGAAAGTCAAATAGTAGTTATTTAACAACCTTAACAGATCAACCTCATTATTTGGTTAAACATAAACTAATGATTTTTTTGTGTCACCTTGGTCTCAGTTTCAATTAGAGGACAGATGTGAACTGACTTCTGGCCAGGCTTTGACTTAATCTTAGTTGGATTCACTAACAATCAGGATAATATATCCTGATTATATATATATATATATATATATATATATATATCTTTAGGCAGGACAAAACTTCAAGTCATAGGACAAAGTTGCTATCATTTCAGTGAGAGAACACAGTCACCTGAACGTCTCATGACAGAATAACACAGGACTCAACACATCCTACAAAGACACTTCATCACTTCTGTGTTACTGGAAAAACCTGTGAATTACACTGACAGGACGGCCAACATCTTGCTAACATAAGGTGTCAAGAGTGTAAATCACTGAGCAGATGCACAAAATAAACTGCAGAAACCAGTCTGGACAATAAAAAACCATGTGTCTGTCCAACCTCCCACATCATCCATATAATCCATAGCTCACATCAGCAGCAAAATGTAATCGTTTCACTCCTGAGGCCATAACTTACATCACATAAAACTTTTATTCTTTGTTTTTTTTTGCATAGTCACGAAACATAACATAATTTTATATCTTCTGCAGATGAAGTTTGATTCAATAGTTCTCACATTGTAGGACATTTTTTTTTCATTTATACTATCTTTGGGGACTTACCTCAGCTTCATGACAAGAATAACATCTGGACAATAAAAAACCCTGTGTCTGTCCAACCTCCCACATCATCCATATAATCCATAGCTCACATCAGCAGCAAAATGTAATCGTTTCACTCCTGAGGCCATAACTTACATCACATAAAACTTTTATTCTCTGTTTTTTTTTTGCATAGTCACGAAACATAACATAATTTTATATCTTCTGCAGATGAAGTTTGATTCAATAGTTCTCACATTGTAGGACATTTTTTTTTTCATTTATACTATCTTTGGGGACTTACCTCAGCTTCATGACAAGAATAACATATTTTCTGATTATGTTTAGATTATTTTTGGGAACTTTATAGCCATATGAGCCAAAAGAACCAAAGCATCAACACAAGATATTGGCGATGTCTATGGAATTGTTTCTCAAAGACTGGGTCGCGTACTGTTTTTTTATAGTTTAAAACTTGAGTAGTGCTAAATTAGTCAGGGATTTAAAATAACATCTATCTTCTTGTGTTGCGAGAGATTGTTACTTCGAAATATGACAAAACGTTTGGGAAACACAAACTCCAATTGGATGATCCAGCTGTCAATCATGATCACTGCTCACTAATGCAGAGGAATGACTCCAGGGATTTTTGTATCTTATGGCACCTCCCAGTTACAGACAGATCACGCTCATGCAGTCTGTAGCTGAGGGGTGACACGGCTGTGGAAGAGATGGATTGTGGGTTACAGAGTCAGATGTTTAGTAGCATTGACCTTGAATGATGGATGGACTCGAATGACGGATGGATTCCGACTTTTACCTCTCTCTACTACCATCCATCACCACCACAATTACACTTTGTCTCAAGACAATAGATAATAAAACAGTGGTGCAAAAAACATATTTTCAAATAAGAGTAAATTAACAGATATACTAGCAATAGACACTAGAGACAGGCAGAAGACAGGAGACAGAGATGGAGGTGGAGGTGTTAAAGATGCTGAGGTTCTCTTTAGGAGTGACTAGGATGGACAGGATCAGGAATGAGGTGATTAGAGGGACAACACAGACAGAAAGGTTTGGAGAAAAAGAAGCTAGAGAAGACAGATTTGCTAGTGAGTACATTAGCAAAAAGGCCAAAAATGTAATATTGTATTTGAGGAAAGGAGTCTAGTTTATCCCCTGATGTGGTACAAGGACACCCAGGGGGTCCTAGGAACCAAGGCTAATGATCCAGATGATTAATGGCACTCACACACACACACACACACACACACACACACACACACACACACACACACACACACACACACACACACACACACACACACACACAGAATGCTAGAATCAAAAAACAGTGCTCCTTAACAACTAAACTGTAAAGAAAAATACATTTGGGTATTTTATGTTTGTATATTGCAAGAAATCTACTTTACTTTTCTCCTCTGGCATTCATCTACTCTCACCTGTGAGGTGATGACTTCTATAGATGCCATGAAGCGATCAGCGATGATGGACACTCCCAGGAACATGTACATGAGGGACACAAAGTAGACCACAGCTCTGGCTATCTGTGCCCCGAGTCCAGGATTGAGTGGCTCCCACACAGGCAGGAGGATCCCTGGTCTGCACACGGACACTTCTTCACATTTTCTTTTGCGAGGAGATGTGCTGTTGGCATCTGGTGTGGAGGACGGGGCAGAAGAAGGGAAGATTGAGGGTGAGACTGCTCTCAGGTAGGGGTCCCTGCTGGGGTCACTGGGCAAGGACACGGGCTGACAGGGAGGCAGCTGCTGAAGCAGGAGGAACAGGAAGCAAAGGATGGTGATGGATGACGTGAAGAGAGACATGGTGATCTGTGTGTCCCGCGAGACGCCGTCAAGCAGAGGAGAAAGAGGGAGGTCGCAGTGAGAGAGGCGATGATCGTGGTGTGACTAGTTCACCTGCAGAGAGAGAGGAAGACAATAAAAGAAGACGTTAGTTGGTCTGTAGAAAACAAAAGATATGAGGACAAAGTGAAATGTATTTACTTACTAAACTCAGTGTTAACAATACACACGAGATACAACATTCACACTGTTGGGATTTTATTGGAACATAATGTGCATTAAGCGAGTTAATATTCAGTTTAGTCCAACTTTATTTAACAAAATAAATCTCAATGCTGTTCAGTTGTAACTAGCTTTTTCAGTTCACTCTTTGTCCTCAAATTCATCAAATGACTTATCTTTACTGGCTGAGTTTAACAGACCAGCCATGATGGATAGATTAGAGACACTAAGAATAGACAGAAGACAGGAGACAGAGCTGGAGGTGGAGGAGATAAAGACACTGAGGTTCTCTTTAGGAGAGACAAGGATGGACAGGATCTGGAATGAGGTGATTAGAGGAACAACACAGACAGGAAGGTTTGGAGAAAAAGCTAGAGAAGACAGATTGAGATGGTTTGGACATGTTCAGAGGAGGGACAGTGGAGACATTGGTAGAAGAATGATCCTAGAGATGGATCTACCAGGTAGGAGACAAAGAGGAGATTGATGGATGCAGGGAGGGAGGACATGGAGGTAGTTGGAGTAGAAGATCGGAGGACAGAAAAAGGGACAAGCCCACAGGAGAAGAAGTTTCACAGCGATTTTGGCGTCAATCATGTTTGGATCCATCTCTTCTTCACCTGAGTCGGCCTGGTGTCTGTTTCTTAGCTGTGCAGTGATGATTCCAGCCTTGAGCTACATTATGTTAAAGCCCTATTACTCTTTAGTGTCAAAACAGAGTATAGTACAATATTACTCCAAGACGCTCCCGAGTATAGAACCCATAATGTTCTGACCAAACAAAACGGTGCAGCTCTGCAGCTTAAAAAAGTCAAAGTTTGACATATTGACAGATTTTTGAGCGTAGTTGGAGGTCAGTGAACACAACCAGAATCCACCCATAATAATAATGATTAATGAGAAAATTCCATGTTATAAGTGCGCCTTAGGTTACTGTATTTTTGCAACACCCAACTCCAATTGTCGCATTTTAGAAAAATAAAATCAATAAAATTCTCACAGGTAATAGCAGTATAAGTTAAAACTTGCTCAAATATAGAAGTCCATAAGGTTAAGATCATTGAAAACCCCAATTCTGGTCAATATCAGAGCTGCTGTTCTTCTGAAATTGTGAGTTACAACAAAGAACCTGCTAAAAGGCTCAGATCATACAGACAGGAAACAGAGGGGGATTAGATGAAAAGATTTGGAGATTTCCAGTCTATTCCCAGAGGCAGCTCTTGTTTTCTGGTCGACTCTGAGGGGAGAACATTAAAAAAAATCTTCTTTTATGTGAAGGTTTATCTTGGACCTGTTCTGTTCACATTGGAGGAAAAGTGGGATGAAGAAGTAAAAAAGGAGACGAATGAGAGTAATATTTAGGTGTAGGAGACTTTTGCCACTAAATGTTTTACTGCATGATAAAGTGCTTTGGTAATAACTTTAAAACGGAGGAGAAAAAAAGGGTGGGTGCTAAATTAAGAGAAGGAAATTATCATATGCAGAGGGAGAGATACGATAAAATCAAGATAAATAGGAAGGAATACATCACTGAGCATAAATAGGCGAAAAGGGAAGAAAAGAAGAAATAGACGCTGGACAGAAAAGACGATAAAATCTGATGGAGACAGAAAGATTCAGGAGAACCCTGACTGCCTGTGGGAAACCTAAGAAGCTTTACGTTTGTCGGTTAGTATTATTGTGTTTGTCTGAGTCATTCAATCCCCAGGGCCACTATTACTACACACAGAAAGAGTGTGTGTGTGTGCATGAGTGTGTTTGCCGAGTGCAGAGATGAAGCCGCACTGTGACACCACAGGATGTACAGATGGACCGCACTTTGTTTCCATCTGATCGAGCATCCAGCCCTGATCCTGTTTCTTGGTCTTCCTCCCACCTGTTACATCACCATATTCATCTTCACCATCATCATCACCGCTTCTCTCCATCTGTTCATTATTGGAAAATCTTCCCGCTCTCAGAGGATCCCGTTTAAAGCATTTACATTTCGTGTCTTCGCTTTAGACTTTTCAATAATATCGGTCGACCTGGTATTAGCACAGTCATGTCATATGAGTAATGTATTTATCAATTTTGCCTCCGATGATGTAAAATCTGATTACGCAGTGTATGCAATTTGACAAATTGGTGCAGTTGGTGACCTAGTGGTTAAGGAAGCAGACTTGGATCTGCAAGGCCTCCGGTTCGAATCCGAAGTTACTGCTGAGGTGCCCTGAGCATGGATTCGCTCCCTGGGCGCGCAAAGCTGCCCACTGTTCACTTCGGTGATGGTTAAATGCAGAAGTGACATTTCGTTGTGCGCTGTGGTATGAATCACAATGTTACAATGTGCAAGGAGTTTGCCTAAAAAAAAAAAAAATTGGTGGAATTTGACTCAGATCTGTCCTCAGTTTTAGGAGTAAAAGGCTGCATATTTTACTTTTGGTGGATATTTGAAAAAAATTAAGTGTTTGGACAAAAATCTTTATCCATATATTGGACATTTCTCTTCTGTTACTGTGAAAGAAACATTCCAGAGTTTTTGTTAGTTAAAAACCCTGAATATATTTTTTTTTTACTGATTTTGCGATCGGGCCATTGTCTCAACAGTACTGAGACACAGATGTTTGTTGGAGAAACTATTAAACTGGTGTCTTTGGATCCAACCAGGGATCCAGGGTTTCAATCACTGAGATACAGCTCCTATTTTGGTATGGAATTAAGGAGGAACTAGAGGGCGCTGTTGCACAGGTAACGTAAGTTATCTCTCAAATGATTTGCCTTTGTTTAAAAAAAATAATTTACAAATAAAAAAAGAAACAAGCCATTCAATTTGTTGCAGTTTACATGTAATTTAAAGTCCAGCGTATGCTTTCCACAGTGTGATGTCAGTGTGAATTGTATTTCCAAATTTCACATTTATTTCCCCTCATTATTCATTGTCAGCCTGACTCTGGTTCTAGCGACAGACACTGAAATTAAACTAAATGAAAATGAAAACTGCCTCCAGTTCCTAATGCTTTATCGCCACAGGCCACAGTGCTTTTCTAACTGCAGAAAAATTAGTTAGACAGTTTACTAGACAGTGAGGAGGAGGAGGAAGGTGAGGAAGAGTGTGGATAGTGGAAGAGAGATAAGGAGAAAAATGAGAGAAAGAAGAGAAGATATCTGCTGCTGACAGAGACTTGTGTCCCCTCGAAAATCGTCTGTTTCACAGTGACATTTAGCCAGGACTAAAAAACACCGGTCCATTGTCTCCTGGGAGAAAGACACGGTTGATGTCATTAGTCATGTCTGTATTTTTAGTTACAAGGATCTTTGGCTTCTCTGTGTTGGGTTCTCACATCACTGTGGACGGGAATGATCCTCTGTGTCTTCATAAGACTTGGGTGACATGGAGTCTCACTCCTACTGTCAGACCTGGTGACCTCTCCATTAACTGGGCTTTAAAGTGGACCATTGTCCTCATCTTGTTCTGTTAAGTAGCAATTTAATCCCTGTCCGATTTCATTTTGTCAACTGACCATCTCTGTCTGCACAGCTGCTGGGACCAGGGGACAGTGACCGGTACTGAAAGCTGCTGGAATTAAAACTGTAAGAAAAACTAAAATAAAAGATATGAAAATGGACAAAGTGGTAAAAAAGAATAAAAGAGAAGATTAAGGACCACTTCTGATTTAAGCTCTGCAACTTTTTCTCAATTTTCTGACATTCTTCTTCTTTTTTTTACGTTACATTGTGATTCAGAATTCCATTTTTTAATTCACTTTCGTTGTATTTCATCATCCCCAGTATGTAACTTCGGTTGCCGGAGTTTTTGGACTAAATTAAGGAGAAAATAAGGAGGACGGGGCAAAAGAGAAGGAGTGTGGGTGTTTGATACCCTCCACCAGAGGTGCAGCCTTACAACGTTACCATAGCAACGTCAGGCAGGTTTGGTGGGGTAATCAATCACAGTGTTGTGGAGTTGTAGGGGAGAATGAGAAAGAGAGGTGGGGAGAGACAGAGTGAGGGAGTGAGAGAGAGAGTGAGGGAGGGAGGGAGCAGGGAAGACTTATTTATCCTTTACCTTCAGCCAGGAACTCAATTAAAAAGGTGGGAACAGGTTACATTCTGGATACAATGATGGATAAATATAAAAAAATGACCCTGTGATTTATATATAGAATATTAGGGATTTCTAATGTTACTTTTGCAGATATCCAAGATTGTAGATATTGTCCAAACACTTAATTTCCAATACCCGTATGAACCTGATCTCCCTTGAATTATTTAAAAACTTCATAAGTGATAATGTAGTGCCTTTTTTATTTTAAAAATTTTGTCTGAAACAGTCCTACGCCTTTTCTTTGAGTGAAGTAAACAAATAATGTCTAGTGTTGGACAGAATAACTAAAAACAATCACTAACATTATAAACAGCAATCACAACAAATAAAAAAACACACAAATGTCCTCCCCGCCCCCGATGAATCCAGCCTCCTGTTCTTTACCACATTTAACTTTGATTCTGTGACGCAGCTGCATTGTTGTCATTTCACTGAGTCCATTATGTGTTGATCTGCTTTGCGTCGCAGCATAAAAACACCTGTTGATAAAGTGTTTGAATCTTTTCCCTTCACTCTCCGATGACCAGCTCCTTGTAGTCACTAGGAATAAAAGTTTTTTTGCTCGCTAAAACTCCAGATTCCAGAGATTAAGTGTCGCATCACACATTGTTGTGCCTTCAGGTGCGTTTTGATGATACCATTTATCACACACCAGTGTGGGACAAAGGGACAGTAGGGTGAGGGTGTCCAGCATTTGCTGAAACCTGGGGTTTGCAAAAATCGGATATTCAATATTGGTGGAAAAAACGATACTGACTAGTTACGATGTAATTACTTTGCTGCTATCGATATTGTTGAATTGACTGTCATGGAATATTCAGACCTGGAGCTACAACCTTCTTTAATATTTTTTCTTTAAACTACTGCAAAATACTCACAGGAAAGTCTTTCTACTGTGATATAAACAGAACTTTGAAATGACATTTATCAAAGAATAAAACTGCTTTGCTTCTGGCAGGAATCACAGCCTCAGTCTCGTCTGCACTTGATCAGTTTATTCGTCTCCTGCTCTGACTTACTGGATGTCAGGTGTGTGTACTGTCTTCTGGCAACAGTCTGAAGATAGCAGTGTCTGAGGTTGATAGAGTTCCTGTCACAGCACACACTCTGTTCCTTGAAGTTCTATTTGATAACCCCTCAAATGGCAGCTGTTGCCAAGCTCATTTTTATGACATTTTCCCATTTTATTTAGTTCACAGTCACAGCTGATATAATCTCAGACTAACCTAACATGTTCTCGATAAAGATGCCTGAAACTGAATAAATACCACAAACAAGTCTTTGTGCCAAAATAAACCAAATATCAGAAATGAACTGTATCATGGTTTATCAGAGTGTTTGTTTCCTAGGCTTCCAATATGGCAGATGTACCAAAGCAAAGCCAAAAAGAATTTTGAGAAGCAGCAGCCAAGGATGTCATATTACTTTTTGAAAGGAAAGAAATCTAGTTGCAAAGCATGGGAACTTTTAAGAATGTGATAAAGAAAAAAACCTGAAAGTCTGTCCGTCTTCAAAACATCACTGTGATGTCTTCGCTTTTTAATCTTAGAACTTTCCAAGAAATTTTTCAGACCTGAATTTTATAATTCATAGTATGAAGCTTTCCTATGCTGTCTTTATAAGGAAAATGGATGATTTAAATATTTGATAGATATCACAAAAATATCAATATGTCACTGATTTATACGTTAGTAGCCAAAGACATTCATCACGTACGTTTTATACCTAAAGTGGCATCAAATATCTATCTTGTTTTGGTTCATTGGTGTCCAAATGTATTGGTCTGACTGATGTTCACAAGCGGAAAATAAATAGCATCAGTCTGATCAGCATCAACTGCCTGTGTTTAAATGGCTATTTGTACAGGATTACAGGGAACTGATAAGGACGACAGTTTACTGTAACCATCCTGATGAAAGAGTCCAGATTGCACAAACAGGAGTCAGAGGGAGAAGAGGGAGGAGGAGATAAGAGAGGGAGGAGAAAGAGATGAGGGGAATTAAGAGTGTGTGCTTCTGTTTCTGTTTCAAATCTTCATGTATGTTATCCTGCATGTTAAATATATTAATATATGTAATGGACCTCCATTTGTTGAAAAAATGTGTGAAAACAGTAAAAACCTTGTGGTGTATGATTTAACTACGGCTAGGAGTAGGCGTAGATCTGAATTACAAACAGGGCCGGATTAACACTATCTGAGGCCTGGGGCTAATTACCAGAATGAGGCCCTTCATATCGTTTCACAATCACGACATGCGCACCAGTCCCTTCAGAATCCATAATTCTCCTACATCTTTATGTTGACTGTGCGTCAAAATACGTGTGTGTGCTGTTATTCTGAAGTATTTTCCTACCCATAATATTTTCCTACCTGTAGCAAAAATTTTAAAACCATGGCTGATGTTTTTGTGTTGATGGTTTTGCATATTTTTTATAGATGTTAAACAACCATAATATTTTCCTACCCTCTTGTAAAGGTGGTAGCATATTTTTATAGATGTTAAACACCCATAATATGTATCTAATATCTTTAAAATAAAGGGTAGGAAGATACTATGGGTGTTTGAAGTAGAGTAAAATTTGTATAAGTAGACTAATTCTACTAATTTCAGTCATAACGACCTTTCTTGACATAACGACCTGAGGCTCTCCCTGGTGACCAGACGTTAAGCCCATTCTGTTAATCTGGCCTTGACTTCAAATCTACTGCAGGTCTGTAAAATGACCAACATCCATGTATGGGTAGGAAAATGTTCCAAGTGCAGTTGTCTGTACTATTTCACATTTCTCGTATATAAAGGCAAAGTTTATGGAAAACTGAGCACATTCAAGGGTCTGGATAATCTCCACTGTTCACCTGAGTATAAGTGACCACTTATACCAGGATATCACAGGGTCAGTTATATTTAGTTGGACACGTTGTTCAAACGCCATAGAGTTAAGATATACACGAAACCTGGCTTATCTGGAAACAACGGATAAATTCTTTATTAGATGTAAAAGGTTTCAAGGTAAAGTATAAATAACTCACTCCATGATACAACAGGATAAAAGTGGACATCTGTTAATAATTAAAGAATATGGGTATCAGAGAATGACCTGAAGGAAGAAGTCCTTAAAAAATAAATGTAAATAATTTATGTTTCAACACCATAGGCTACACGTGCACTTTATCTTCTCTGTCCTTCTGTTGCAAAGGTTCTTCAGAGTTAGGACCTGAGTAATAATGATTTGACCGATCTCTGGGGAGAATGTCTTCTAAACAGAAGGTCTGCTACAACAGGCTTCTCCTCGGAGGTTGCAAGTATATGGTTTCTCTGGGAATTGAACCCCACACTAACAGATGCAGCTTCACTAGAGAAGCACAAAATAGCTGTGATTCCCAACTGGCGTGCCCTAGCACATGAGAATCAGAATTGTTCAATTTCTCTTTACTGGGCTTTGAACATAAAAGAAGAGATCTTTGTAAGCGTCTTTCTTCAATTCCTGCCAGTATATCGGCATACTGTTCGACCAAACAGGCAACGTATTTAGGCAATTATGAGGTTTTTCCAGATGACATATATGTGCTGCGACTGGTTTACATGACTAGAATACAAATGTCTCTAAAAAGGCCCCCAAGTCTGACTTTGAACACACCAGACTTAGACTACAGCAGCAGCTTCTCTTCTGAAACAAACCCTGCCTCAGCTTTTAAAGACTTTTAGAAGAGTTCTTGTTCAGGGACAGTTTTCCCCTCCCTCACTTCACCTCCGTCTCTCTTCTCCTCACTCAGCAAATCACGCAAAAAACAAATCGATGTTTAATATCAATAAGTGGTTTGAGCTGGAGCCGCTCATAAAATCTGAGGATTTGATTGCAGACATGAAGGATTTGGTTTGCAAAGTAAATCACACACAATACGTAAATAATCACGGCACAAACATCCCACAGATTGTCACTTGGATGTAATGTCCCACTGTCACCAGAAATTATACAACAGACAAAAATACGAGCGCAACAAATGAAACTCCGGCCATGATTAATCAGAAGGTCAAATGAATTCAATTCGACCAAGTATTCGGGAAATATTTTGTTCATTGTTATGTAAATTTGTCCTTTTCCTTTCAGGGCATATAAAAAAATATTTTTTTGACATTTAAAACAGCAGAAATGCATGTTGAAGTGCAGTAGCAGTGAAGTCCACTTTTGCAAAGTGACGCAGCTCTTAAAATGAGGTACTGCAGGTCGAGTATAAGAATAACAAGTAAATCATAAACCGCAGAATATAATTTATTTCTAAAGTAATGATAGTGGCACAGTAGATCCTCAGACAATACACAAGCAGACATATTAATGTCACAAACATTAATATCTGTCCATGTGAAATAAAAGTCTCTGATCAGACATGCACAGACTGTCTGTGTTATTGTCCTGAGACTGGGACAGAGACAGTCATACATACTGGCATCTATTTTCAGGATATTTAAATGTGTGAAGCGTTTGGTAAAACAACAAAGTATCTGTGGGTTAAGCAACCTCGTAGAGACGGAGAAGAACCAAACACTTGGTAAGGAGAGGAAAATTCTCCCAGACAGTTGGTAAATGAACATCTCGGTTCATTACACCCTCCCTTTCTCACTCTCTTCGTTCCCAATACACAGCATGTTATTGTGTGAAGGACAATTTGTTCGATCTTTTCACGGCTGCCAAGTCGTCAGGTGGCTGAGATTGGAAGCGTTTGAGGATTCGGAGCCTTTATCTACAGATCAGACAGCGATGACCACTCAGACTAATGAGAGAAATACAGCAAACTAAAGAGCTGGGGTCCAAATCTAGACCGCTGTATAAATATATCTGGCCCGCGATATTAAATCAAATGTGTAGTAGAGTTGGCCAACCAGAAAGATCTGGAAAATCGTGTAATTTTTCATGTGTTGATAACATTAAGCTTTGTTTGTTCCAGATTCAATGTTTCCATATGAAAAAGCAGTATTTAATATCTGGAAAGAAAGGAAAACATGCACATTTACAATTAATTTCTCAATAAATATATTGAGTTTGACCCCTGACTTAATAACAGCTTTTTATTCCGGCCCACGATGAAATGAGTTTACGTCCCTGCTCTATGTTATTGGTCCAGAGCAGCTACATATCCTCTGTCTGGCACAAAACAGATGAAATTATATTCTGCCCCCTGACACGACTACATCATTCATCCTTCTCTGGTTTGGCTCGCCCAGTGAGCCAATCTTCTCATCCCATTTGCAAAGTTAAAATGCATGGCAATGGCCCTCATCTCACACCTCTGTAATCACTCACAGCCAGATGGTTGGACTTGAGTGAGAAAATGTTGGCTGCAGTAAATTTAGATGACACTAATTTCCAAGAAGGAATAATTAAAGTGTTTCTAAAGGAGGAAATCAACACAGTGACGCAGCTGCTGAGAGTGTTAATGAATCAATCAGCCTTTTTTTGGAGGGAGAGATAAAAACATGACACCATCTGTGTGATGTGACATCAGAGAAAAATGAAATGTCGATGGATATTGGTTATAACAGGCAGAGGCAGCGTAATCTGACAGGTAAATTAAATTTATCTTTTTAAACAGTGGCATTTTTTGTTATTAGTAACTTAGTGGAGACCATGCTGTGTTTCTTGTCAAGTGTGACATTTCTGGTGATATTTTCAGAGATTGCACCTTGGACATGCATGGTCTCAAAAAGTCCTAAACTCCAAGTGTGAACTGATTTGTTCACCTTCTGCTTTTCCGTTGCCAGGTCGCAGGCGCCACCCAAATGACACAAGAAGGTATGTGGCTCTGGACCGTGCTATGGTCAGAGCACCTCAGTGGCAACCTGGCAGCTTCGAACCTGAAGCCCTGCGGACCCAAGTCCGTTGCCTTAACCACTAGGCCACCACTGCCGTTAAAGAGCGAACTGATTTTAACAATACCTCAGTTTTTATTTTAAATATTTCTAATATTGTTTTTAAAGCTTCCTTGAGTTGGCTTTAAGGTGACGTTACAGATGGTAAAATCAATCTTTTTTAAAATTATTAATGATTACAGGTCAGACATTAAAGTCCATCTCTCCATCCCTGGTTTTCTTCAGTTCAGTTTGTGAAACCACTCTCCACCTCCCTGTATCACTCGTTTCCTCCTCCAGATTCCTCCTTCTCCCGCGAGAATTGTTAAACAGTACAGTACAAACAGCACTTCAGGAACAACAAGATAGTGCCTGGCAACACACACACACACACACACACACACACACACCCACACAGTAATCTCTCACACTCTTCCCAGACCTGAACCCGATTCTAATCCAAACTCTAAAACTAAATCAGAAACCTCACATCAGGACACACAATATAAAACAACATGAAAAAAGTTTTGATAATAATAAAGCTATTTTTCCAATAGTAAAATAATATAAATAATACACTGGACCTCACATATACAAACACAAATAATTCCGTCCATGCGTCTTGGCTGTTGATCAGCCTTTGACAGTGACATAAATAACAAGGTTAGAAAATCACAGTAAGACCTTTTACTGTGACGCAGCCTTTCATAGCTGTAAACTAATGAAAAGAGCACTCCACGGTGAACACAGCATATGCTGATGCTGCGTTGGCTGAAACACTTTCATTAACTTCTCCATAAACTATTATTTTGCTTCAGTCCAACCTGCTGCTCGGTGCATTAGCGTTTGGAAGTCAGGGGAGAAACGACGTGAGGATTGGCTGCTGAGCTATGTCGACCAGTCAAGACGATTATAGACATTATAAACATTAAGGACAAGGTCACTGCAGGAGATGGAAGAACATTTCCTATATCTGTGAATTATTTATTTTCGTTCCGTCAGCTTGACCTGCATTAATCCCTCTTACCACTGAACATCACAGACACCAACTGGGGAACTCACGTGGTGATGCTCAACGCTGTTACTGCAGTTACTCGTCTCCTAATAATAACACAATAATAACAATTTCACAACCTCAGTAATGTGTTGTGCTTTTTCACTTTTACTTTTTTTTTTGTATTGTATATTCAAGTTTTCTCTGCTGGCCTAAACAGAAAAAAACATATTTATTCATCAATATTTTCAAAATAAAATTGTAATATTATTATTTATTTATTAATAAAACGTTTTTACATTTAAAGAGTTGAATAATATGACTTTTTACCCAATCATATTTCAGCCAGCTAGTGTTGCCAGGTTCCATAAAATCTGCCAGAGCCTTCAGAATCAGAATTAATTAATATTTATCCGAAATTAAGCTCGTATGTATATGTATATCACATGTATTGTGATAACTTTTGTTATTTACTAGGAGCTGTTTTAATTGGTTTCTAAACAGCATAGTGTTTATCTAACTTCTTTTTACCTTCTCCATAAAAATCATATTAACTTTTTCCATGTCTCTTTTTACTACATATACATATACCATAAGTGTTGTCACCCTCCTGCAGGGGGTGCAATTTAATATAATGTTAATTATGGTCGTGGAGACTGATCTGTCTGTCATTTGTTTACAGAGGATGAATGTGAAGTCAGAGCTCAGAGTTTTGTTCCCAACAAGTGCAGATATTTTACTCCATAAAGGTCATTTCCACTTTGATTTATAGTTTTTCTATAGAGTAATTACGTCTCAGTCATTACTTATGGTAATGACCATGTGTCTGCGGAGACCAATCATCAACATTAGGAGATAATGACATAATTGGAAAGGCTCTATGTGTTATAAAGAGATCACGCACAAGACTAACAGTAATTTATGGTTCAACTGTATCTCTACCTCTTTTGACCCGACTGACTCCTGGTGGCGTCTGACTTATACAAAAGTTTCCACCCACTTTAAAACACATAAAATATAGGCAAGTATCTGCTGTGGTGGACACAGATCAACAACATTGGGTTTTTATCATTTTGAAAGCAAGTACTGTATACATAAATATATTGTGCTCACAGACAAGTCCACGTCAGTCAAGTATAACCTAACCTTTCTCTTCTTCTCTGGTGGATGATGACGACAGGAAATAATAAAAAAAAGAACTAATTTTTGTTCCTGATTAAGATGAGCCCTAACCTTCCCACCTCCCTCTGTTCATTGATTATGACCTGGAGCACAATGACATTCTTCTAATTATGTCACTCTCTCTAGGACAATATCCTCTGACAAGTGATATGCCATGTCATTGTTTCTGTAAGTTATTTGGAGCGATGATTGGTTGACATAGGTTACATTTCAGGCTAAGCCTTCTTGACTTACAGCAGCTCACACCCACAAGCAAGACGACGGCAAGTGTCAAGTTGAGGTTACGATAAAGATGCCTGTCAAAATGTCTAAACATCTATTTAAATTTGAAACTAGTAACGTAATTAGTTACTTTTCCAAAGCAGTAACTAGTAAAGTACTAAGTTACTTTTTTTAAAGTAAGTAACTTGTCCAACATGTTTCGGTTTCTGTGCTATTGGCCTGACAGAATCATCAGTTCTGTTCTCCCAGAATTTTTTTTTTTCTGTCAATTATAAACCAGTGAGGCAGGACATGGAGGTAGTTGGAGTTAGAGGAGAAGATTTAAAAATGGATTAAATGGAAAATTGACAAGCTGAAAGAAGAGGCAGAAGTGGATGAATTCTGTCAGTTACATATCACCTGACTGATCACTTTGTTTGCCGTGTGGGACTGAGTTACAGTTATTGGTTGAAATTGTCTAGGATTTTTGCTATTGGCCCATGTTTCCTGGTCCAAGCCAAGGAATTGCACTACACAGTTGTCCACTTCGCCTACACGCTGGCAATGTCCACCGCCTGACAATGAGCCATGAATAGCACAGATCATAAAACAGATGGACTGGACTCCCCCCACAGCAGAAACAGTCTGGAACAGTAAAAAATGACAGAGGCACTAAATTCACAGCTTCTCCAGCTTCTACAGGACAGTTATGAAGGAAAAGAAAACAGGAGTTTCCTCAATCAGTCTTTAGAACTTCCACAGGTGTGTGACTTGTTTTTACAATGTTACTGTACAAGAAACACTGTTCCACTCTACTCAAGGAAAAAGTTCATGAACATTTAGAACTACAAGATCCCACCTGGAATTACATCTAATCCCCAAGAACAGGGGTCTCAAACTCATGGCCCGTGGGCCATTTGCGGCCCGCGGAACAATATTTTACGGCCCCCGCCTTGATGTGAAAGTTGAATTTACAATTGTATTTTATAGATTTGTTCGCCACATTTTATGGTAAATCCTATTGTTCACAAACCCTGATCCAAAGTCTCCTTCTGGATCAGTGTTGTATTACACAGAATAAATGGGAAACTGATTTTTTCATTAATTTTTTTCTTTTGTATTGAAGAACAGGGGTCTCAAACTCGTGGCCTGTGGGCCATTTGCGGCCCACGGAACGGTATTTTGCGGCCCCCACCTTGATGTGAAAGTTGAATTTCTACAAAAATTTTATAGTGTAAGTACTATGAGATTTAAGTGGCAGAACGTTTTAAATAACCTGTTCTACACTGATCACCTGTTGGCTCAGGTGAACGTATGTGTCAGAGTGATTTCACAGTTAATTCTTTCTGCTGTTGCAACATTAAAGTTATTAAAAATGTATAGTGTAATTACAGATGGAAGGAATAAATATTCCAGGTTCTGACACTTGGTTCAGTGATTCAAAACATGAATTATTAATTCTTATCAAGGGTACAATAGATGGTTTTGTATCAGTAAATGTAGCTGAAAACCACTGTTCTTAGTCATGTCGTTTAATCAGACGATGGAAACAGTTTCCACAGGGAGTCGATCTCAAACCATTTGGCTGAAATAACAGTGTGACTCCAACAGAGCGCTCATTCCTGCTCCCTCCCTCCATGAATCACATACAAACTCTCATTAGAACAAATTGGGGCTAAATCAGGGAGCAAACTAGTCTCTCAACAATCATTTTCTTTGTGTCTGCTCAGACGATGATCAGAGGTGGCTGACAGAGCAGAGAGACACGGTGACAGAACAACAAAATGTCAAAACCATTGACCTGGAAACAATAGCAACCACAAAAATTCTGCGTTTCCGAAATTGTTTGAAATCTGAGGGGAGCTTGAAGATTGGAATAAAGAATGTAAAAATACTCTGCCCACCGGATGGATGGATATATGATGTTGTCGAGGGAAAGGAACTCTACTTCACCAAAGACTGAAACATGTTTCAGTTCCTGTTCTCTCCGCGTAACAACGTCTACAATATCAGGAGTATATAAAAGTCTTCATACATTGGTTACCACACATTTGCAATGTAGGACATTTTATTTCTGAAATGTCCAAAAATACACACGCTAACTAAACCCAGACAGTAGTTCACTGTATGTCTGGGTCACTGGTTTAGTAGATGGTCACTCGGAAATGTACACGAAAATATGGAACTAATCCTGGAGTGTAGTCTTCTTCTTCTCCTTTCGCCTTGTCCCTTTTTCAGGGGTTGCCTCAATGAGTCAACATTTTCCATTTCCCCCTGTCCTCTGTGTCCTCAACTCTGACTCCAACTACCTCCATGTCCTCACTCACTGCATCCATCAGTCTCCACTTTGTCTCCACTTTGTCTCCTACCTGGTAGCTCCATCTCTAGGACCATTCTTCTACCAATGTGTCCACTGTCTCTCCTCTGAACATGCAAATGCATGTTCTGAACATGTCCAAACCATCTCAATCTGTCTTCTCTAGCTTTTTCCCCAAACCTTCCTGTCTGTGTTGTCCCTCTAATCACCTCATTCCTGATCCTGTCCAATCTTGTCTCTCCTAAAGAGAATGTCAGTATCTTTAACTCCTCCACCTACAGCTCTGTCTCCTGTCTTCTACCTATTACTAGTGTCTCTAATCCATCCATCATGGCTGGTCTCACCCCTGTCCCTTCACCTTAGCTGACTCTCTTCTATCTCAGATCACTCCTGACTCTTTTCTCCAGTTGTTCCATCTTGACTCCACTCTGTTCTTCTCCTCAGTCTCCTCCACAGTCTCCACTGCTCTGAACAGTTGATCCTCAGTATCTAAACACCTCCACCTTCTCCACCTCTGCTCTTTGTAACCTCTCCAATCCTGGAGTGTAGTAAAGTGTAGATAATTCTTCGCTTATCATATATATTACTGCAGTAAATAGCTCGATATTTTGCCATTAGTACAGTTCAGCACTGCAGCAGGACTTTGCTGTATTACAGACTCATTTGCATTTAGATAAAAACTCCAGAACACGTTGAATATTAAACGATAAGAACTGACCGCATAACATTTACTGAGCAGTAAATGTTATGCGGTCACTTAAATGTGACCTTGCAAAAAAACAACACTTCATAATTAGTAGTGACTAATTTAAAGAAACAGTAACATCTAGTGGAGAAGTCACATCTTACACGACACCAAGCTTCACCTTTCCTCTCCATGCTGGCAGACCAATGTTTAGTTAATAATAAAGTATTGGATAAATCCACTTTATCTCAACAACAAAACCCATAGACAGAGACATTGGGACATTTGTACCGTTATGGAGACATTAGGATATCAACCTGTATGGGAAAGTCTTTGAGAGGGTGATCCTTTCTTCAGCTTCATCTAAATAAAACGTCAACAAGTTGCTCCAGCCCACCTCAGGCCATTACATTTGCTCCACTGTTGGGCCTTCAGAGTCATTTCCCTCCTTCCTACTCACACAATCACATTTTCACCGCTCCAGCCAAACACACACAAACACACACACATCCACAGACTATAATGACCCTGCCAACAGTTCCAATTTATCACTATTTCCCCGGCCTGCTGTGGGAGCACAGCTAATGAGCCGTTACTTTTGCTGTTACCCAGAGTACATTGCTCTAACCCTCCACACTCTTTGCTTCTTGTTATTGGTTAACAGGTGTGTGTAGGCCTGTACATCTGAGTGGGTGTCTAAAAGCATTTATTCTTTTATATTAAAATGTAAATTTAAATATTGACCTTGCTCTACTGATAATTGTGTGTTTAAAAAGAAAAGTATGTTTGACCAACATGTGTTCTGTATTCATATCATGAGGCTTTGTTTGGAAATGTCGATATTTTGCAAAACCTGAACCTACAGCAACACTGTCATTGTTGGAGATGGTCTGTCCAAACTTCATGATGATCTACCAAGCTTCTTGTTCTTCTTTTCCTTTAGGCTTTATGTCCCTTTGTGATGGGTTGCAAATCATTTCACCATTTGTCTGCATCTTATACTCTGACTCCAACTACTTCCATGTCCTCCCTCACTGCATCCATCAATCCCCTCGTTGTCTCCTACCTGGTAGGATCACACTGTCCCTCCTCTGAACATGTCCAAACCATCTCAATCTGTCTTCTCTAGTTTTTTCTCCAAACCTCCCGTCTGTGTTGTCCCTCTATGTCACCTCATTCCTGAAGATTCTTACTTTTTTCAATAATATTTACACTTCTTCTAACTCAAGATCCTTACAATGCATCATCTGCAGTTAACCTTAAACTAAAGAGTGACCCTACAGCTGTTTGTGATATGAAATGAAATAAAATAAAACCTCCAACAGTTGCTCTTTTTTACTACATTACATAGCATTTTATTTTCCCCCAATGTTCCACTGTGTTTGTAACTGTGCCTTAAAACATTGTGTTACGACATATAAAGACAGAAAACAGAGCCTCGAACTACAGTGTAATAAAATGTTTAATCTTCTGGACCAGGTCAGTGATGGATGTGAATTTGCTGACCATCAAAGACTGGCTCCAACAGGTCTAACCAAATTTTCTAAACCTTCTGGCTGAACATCTTTTCTAATCCTGTCTCTGCTAAAGTGAAATAATCACTGACATTGATTGAGAGAGGTACTAACCTTGCCTTGAGTTAAACCTGATCACCGTGTAAAATGCAGAAATAAAAGTACTTTTTCAGACCCTGATGCCAAAAAAATGGATGATCAGTACTTGCAGCAGTTGGACTTTTGACATAACACTTCTCTCTTCCTATCAGTGCTTAAGGCAGTGTCTGTACAAATTATTCTGACTCCCAGCAAATAGATACAAAAATACATGGAAGAGGAGCAAACTCACCACCAGTCTCTGGAGATACTTTTTCAACTCTTGATCCACATAGAGGTTCTGCTCACTGACAGACTGCAGAGAAGCAGAGACACAGATGCAACAAGATTCATTACAGCATATCAGAGTCCTGCAGGCACACAGGAGAAATGAAACAAAATTGTACACATCAAACATTTCTGCCTGCACATTGTATCCCTGATGTAACCCCCTAAAAAGAGAGAATTGAGGTGAGGGAGGTGTGAGAGAACAAAAGGGATGCGGGTCAATGGTCAGACTTCATTTGTATGAAAGTCAGGTAATTAGTCGAGCAATCATCCCATGAGATGGGTTCTCCAAACACACTCTGAGGACTACGTCTATGTGTGTCAAGTGTTTTTCCACCAGCGAGGAGTCACATAGCAACAGATGGTGGGAGGAGGAAGAGGAGCTGCGAGAAGTCAAGTGAAAGAGAACGTAATGATGCGTTCATGAGTGGTGAATGGTCAAGTTTTTTGGGTTGACAGTATCCTCAGTCTCATTCACTGAGTTCTACAGTGTTTTACTTCAACCACGCAGAAGAAGAACCTTCTGAAAATATAATTGATTCCAAACTTGCTTTAACATTTGTTCAGCTGGTTTGTAAAGTTCTTCGCATCTAGTTAGAAAAGTAGTAAGTGTTCAAAAAAGTATCCCCTACTGGCTGTAACTAGCTGTTGCAAGCGTCCAGCCAATTAGCCCATTAAGAAAACCCTTGTTGTGTGCATGCACAATAAATTGGGGTAGGAAGATTTTATAGGTAGGAAAATATTTCAGAACCCTGGAAATTACATTTGATCCAAAACCATGTCAACAAAAGAACTGACCAATAGAATGGCTAGGATTCCATCATCAATAATGCAACTATATTTGATTAGGAAATATTTTCTCAGTGAACAACAATAAACTCAAAATGACGCAAAACTCATTGATACAAAATTCTAACCTTGTATTGTTCATTGTTAAAACAATGAATTAATAGACTAGATTAATAGAATAAATGACATCAGAAGTCAAAGCTGCAGACGGCCCCTGAGGTACCAGCTTCTCCACCCTGACAGTGACTTTTTGAGATGGACGTAAAGTCATCTTAGCTAATCCGTCTTGTAAGAAATAGGTACATCCGTCCCTCCTGTGTGTTGACAAGAGTTCAGAAATCCTAGGACACGTCTATCACTGGGGATTAAACCCTCAGTCTGGTATTTCTGTCTTGATGCCTGTGGACTTCAACTTTCAGAGTAAATGTATTTCATGAAACTGACATCTATGTGGACAAAGAGTTACAACAAAAAAAGATTTGATTAGTTGCATTTAATTGAAGATTATCAGAAGAATCTCACTAACTATTATTAATTGACACTGGGTTCAACAGTATAATGCTTTTAGTAAAAGCAATAATTCATGAGTAAATCCTTCAGGGAAACTATGTTTCCTTTTGGCCCCATCTGGCCACTTACATCTGACCCATGGTCTGGTAGCAGAAAGTTATAGGCTGTGTGGATTTGAGAAATCGTTGTTGTGCCCATGCACAGTTAATTCAGGTAGGAAGATTTTATAGGTAGGAAAATATTTCAGAACACTGGAAATGTACTTTTATTAAGGGGTATTTATCTGCCACAACTTAATGACTGGTTCGTGAAAATAGTAGGTTGGGGAACCCTGAATTAAATTAAATGTATGAACCAAACTCTGTCCCGTCTCAATATCCTCCTCTTGTTTTCCGCTCAGAGAGCAGCGCTGACGTAAAGGTCTCAGCTAAAGGTTGACACCAACGCTGCCATATGTTCATCACAGACCCATTCGTCAGGACTAAAGTTCACCCACAGACTAATCTCTGAGCTCAGGGCTCTGTTCTCCTACACAGCTTCTTCCTTCCTTCCTCTTCCCCATGCTGTGAATCTTGTCAGAGCACAACCCATCACCTCACTCCTCCAGCTTTGTTCTGCCTCTGGTTCTTCATCTCTGGCCCCATGACACCATGCACTGTGATTCTAAAGGTTGGATGAAAAAACAAAACCCAGTCCCTTCATTCTGACTCAGTCATATGGTTTTACTGACGTAATGGTTTGTCATTTTGGCCAAGAAGATGGGTTAGTTGATGACCACTGTTATCAAAGCTATAATATTTATTAGGCCCATAGGCCCAGAGGCAACGTCTCTGGGCCTACAGGGTTCACCTTCTGGGCAAGATCAAATCCCAGTTAGGGCAGCTGAGGGGAGAGCCCACTAGGAGGCGCAAGGAATGTTCATTAGGGACTGGTGTGGGGCTGGTTTGATTTGATGGTGTCTGTGGAGACTGCTGCTCCCGTGACTTGGTAACATATGTGGATGAAGATGGAGTAGATGAAAAAACTTTTCTTTAGAAATGTTTCGCCTTCAGAGATGTTTCTATGTGGAATGGTATTAAAATCTCCTGTGGAGCAATGATCTCTGGCCCAATGCAACCCAGTAACACTTAAGTCAGGGATGAGGAAACTAAGGCCCGGGGGCCGAATGCGGCCCGTTGAGCTTAGGCCCGTTGAGCCAAATTAAATAATTTATTAATATTTATTCATTAATCAACTTACTTCTGCCTTTTTCCTGCAATGCCTGCTTTCCCCCAGTAGATGAGGCCACAAAGGCTACATTTATTTAATTTTTTAAATTAAATAATTTAAATAAATTCAAATAATTTGAATTTAACATTTCAGTTTTATATAAAATGTTTCCATGCTATTTATCGTTGTTCAAACCAACGCTCTATTTTTCTGCTCTTGACTCCTTTGTCCCCCTGTGTCCAATTGTAGGACCAGTTTTTGCCCACGAGTCCAAAAGGTTGCTCACCCCTGACTTAAGTGGATGAAAATGGTCACATAAGTTTATGAGTTTAATGGAAATGTTTCTTAGTGATAAAACACATAACAGTTTTTCTAGACTTTATAAATATTTCCTGAGTTCTTAGCTGTAAGTATTGTCATTTATTTAAAAAAAAATGGATGTTTTCTTTTCACTTCTTTTCAATCGTGTGACAACTAAAAGGTCAAACAGTGAATCAGCGTCACAACCATTGTTCTCATTAAAGCACTTCATTTCAAACCTGTCCTGCCTCTGCCTCCCACATCATCACAGTGACTGCTTTCATTTGGTTGGTGCTGAGGTGGAGGATCTAACAGGGGAACATGTAAAATGCATGAAGATGTCGTCCTGTGGTTATTTCAGATTGTGGTGGACGAGTCAACAGGCAGAATAAATGTCTTTAAAAATACATGATAAATATATTCATTGATTTATCTTCATCTTCTTACTTGTTCATCCCAATCACACCGCGCCAATGACACTGAGCCTTCTGGCAGGAGAAAGATGCTTCAGTAGAAGCATGTCAACCTTTGAACCTGAAGCCCTGGAGACCAAAGTCCACTTCCTTGACCACTAGGCCACCACAGCTGACTTCTATATATTCATGCAAACATAAACACCAGAGCAGTGTTCGGGACAATTTTAATATATTTCCAGTTAACATTATCAATCTATACATTTCTAATCCAGTGGGAAAAAGCATTGACTTCTCCCAAAGCCTTGATTAGACCAGGCTTTTGTCTCAGTCTAAAAATCATGTTTTAACAAGGTAAGAGTCAAACCAGCCACTGGGGGGCACAAGCCAGTGTTTTTTAGTGCCGGCCCGAAGCCCAGATAAATGGTAGGAAGGAAGGGCACATGGCGTAAAACTTTGGCCAAATCAAAGATGTGAGACAACAAAATGAGATGGAAATCGCTGTGGCAACCCCTGAAAAAGGGAGGAGCTGAAAGGAGAAGAAGAAGATCAAGGTAAGAGTCGCTTCAAGGACAAACATCTGCATCTAATGCCGCACCTTACTGTATAAACGACTTTCTGATGGCCTCTAAGAACATCTATGTCCACAGGGTGAAATGCGCAGAGAGCAGTGAAGGTTGCTCTCAGTGTCATGGTGCTGTTCATCAAACCCAGAGAAGAGACGAGAGGCTGAGACGGTGATGGTCTTCATTCATCTCGTTCTGACAAACCCACTGGCTGCAGACTCTTCATTAACCTGTTTATGCAGTAACCCGGTTCTGACCCAGAGGAAATAAATGTCAACAGCACCGACTCAGGCTGACAACAGGAGATGAGAGCAATTTCACCGCGGCAGGAGAGCAGTGGATACAGTCTGGGTGAAATAAAAATCTAATTTACCATCTACATATCTTTCCACATCACAGTCACACCGGTCACGCCCCTGGCATTTATGTGAGAAGTAATGAGAGCCTGAGACCATGTGACCACAGGCTGACGGCTAATTTAAACCTGCCTTGATCGTAGGACTGAAGGCGGACAGTATCTTCGATTGCAAAACTAAAAACAACCTGTCCTCAAAGAGATGTTTTGTCATTTTTTTAATGAACATTCTTTCAGCTTGTCCCTTTGTTCAGGGGTTGCCACAGCATGTCAACAATTTCCATCCCCTCCCTTGTCCTCTGCATCTTCTACTCTAAATCCAACTACCTCCATGTCCTCCCTCACTGCATCCATCAATCTCTTCTTTGTCTCCTACCTGGTAGCTCCATCTCTAGGATCATTCTTCTACCAATGTATCCACTGTCCCTCCTCTAAACATGTCCAAACCTTCTCAATCTGTCTTCTCTCTCTGTCTTTTCTCCAAACCTTCCTGTCTGTATTGTCCCTCTAATCACCTCATTCTTGATCCTGTCCATCCTTGTCTCTCCCAAAGAGAATCTCAGCATCTTTAACTCCTCCACCTCCATCTCTGTCTCATGTCTTCTACCTATTCCTAGTGTCTCTTATCCATCCATCATAACTGGTCTCACAATTGTGCTGTGAACCTCGAACATCATTTGTCAGATTTGTCACATCATCTTTGTTTGGTTGAATCTAAACCTGTTCCTAAACAGCATCAGAGCCAGTGACTCAAACAGACTCAATAAAATCTGCAAGAAGATTGGATCTGTTCTTGGTTTTACATTGGACATCTTTGAGACAGTGGTGGTAGAGGAGGACAGTAAACAAACTTTTAGCCATCATGGATGTCGAACACCTTCTCCATCAGACTGTAGATGGAATCAATGAAGTGCCTTCACCTACAAGCTCTCTGTCCCTACAACCCGACAGCTTTAGGACATATTTCCTTCCACAGTAACACTGGTTGTATAAAACCTATTTGTTGTTATGCTTTTATCAGTTTTATCAGTGGTTTTTATACCAACTCAATCCACCCATTGTCCTTTAACAATAGTTTGTTTCAGGGCTGTACAAATATCTTCTGTCATTATCAAAACTCAAAGATTGTGCTTTTTTCCCTTTTTCCCCATTCCCACTGAATGTACTGTTGCTGCTACACTGCAATTTCTCAGCCTGGGATCAATAAATGTCCTATTATTCTATTCTTGACAACTTTCAGAATAAAAGTGTATTCATTTTAAGTTTTATGACTTGATGGAAGTCACTGCGATGCCCCGGTTGGATATAGAAAGTAAAGTCAGGTATTTCATTAAGGTCTGTCCAGCAGCAAGATGCACTATTATTACATCCTGGACTAAAGACACGACTGCAGAGAATGACCTGACAGACGCCTCCCTGGAGCCGACAGTTTTATTTAACTGCACCCAATTTTAAGACCCACTTAAAACAATTTTCTGACACCAATTTTTGTTTGTAGCACAATTGTTTCATCTAAGCAGGTCATAAGCAGAAGGGCCTATGCTAGAAGATGAAGATCCTGTATGTGTCCCCCTGATCAGCTCTTATACGAAGGGACAAGATGTCTTTATATACAATGCAGACTCACTCAAACTGAGTATTATGGTCTGCTTGATATGGTGAGCTTGATTGCTTATAATGATGTTTTGCAAAGTTTATTTTTTCTCTCATTATTTCATCTTATTATCTGCATATTCATCACCAGGTCACAGGGGCAGCAGTCTCCACAACTGACACTCAAATCACACTGCAACATATGAACCTTCCAGTGGGTGGTGAGATGTGGGTTCTTGACAGTTCTATGACCAGATCTTCCTGAACCACCAGGCCACTGCTGCAGATCAGATCCAATTAGTTTGAGTCTGCAAATACTAGACTTAGATTCTCTCATTTCCTGCACTAGTTGGACAGTAGTGAGTAAAGCCATCACTAAAAACTCCAGCTTTCCACAGGAAGTAAAGTGTCCATCTGCTCTTAATCACTAGGGAGTCTCATAGATAGTCTCAATGTGGAGGACAAATTTTGACATGTCCAGCAACTGTCCAACTAAAGTGAGTTAGTGTGAACATTACTTTCAACATTATCTTCTCAGCAGACAGGAGCGAGAGTCTCTATCCATTATTAGTGAAGCATTTCTATCAGTTTACACTAGTCAATCCATAGTCCTATTACAGGTGACACCAACAAGATGTTATTATCCACAGACACCAGACTCTAAAAGTTCCAGTCCAGTAAATCAACAGTTTTTGGAAGACACAAAGTATTTGTTTGCTGACCAACACCAGCAGTGGTGGCCTAGTGCTTAAGGTGGTGGACTGGTATGAATGTCGCAGGTTCAAACCCAACAGTCATGCAGTGTCAATTAGCAAAACTGACACGTTTGGTTGTTTCCTCTTTCAATTAAATGTAACTTTATAAAGCAGGGGTCTCAAACTCAAATACGTTAAGGGCCACTACCCACACTATCATTATCAAAAATTTGTATACTAATCAGTTTCCCATAGATTCTGTGTAATACAATGCTGTGGATCAAGGTTTTGAGAATAAATCTATAAAATATGATTATAAATTCAACTTTCACATCAAGATGGGAGTTGTAAAATATCCTATCATGGGCCGCAAGTTTGAGACCCCTGTTTTAAACACTGCAATACATGTGCTTAATTTGGGATCCAAAGATAAAACCTGTTTCTTATAAATCAAGACAGAAAAAATATCTTTAAAAATGAATCTAAATATGTTTGTGGCACAATTTTAAAAGATTAATTTTTTAAATTAAAAGTTGCCGTGCATTTTATCTCCTGTTGCCATGCAAACAAAAGTCAGACCGACATTTGCACTGACATCATCAGAATCTTTATGACTAGTGTGTGTTTGTTTGCGTCTCAACTTCCACTACGATTTATTCCTTTCGGACTTGTGTTTATTTCCCAAGTTGGGTTTGGTTTATGACCCTGCAGCCCAGGCCTCCCCCAGAGAACATCCTATCGACATGGTCTGAGAAATGCATTCTGAGTTCTCATATAAACGTCCATAATTAGAATTATTCTCATGAGCAGCAAATACTCTTGACGTTCCTCAGCTCAGATGTACAGAATCAGCTGAAAACAGGGTTAAAGAGACAGCATCGAACTCCAATTTATGTCCTCCTTAATCAACATGATGTCTGCACATTCTGCAGATACAGAATCATTTACCACTCGTCAGGGACTTATCTAAATTAGCTTAGTCTTCATTTAAGCCAAAGCTGTTAATTATTTTACTTCAGCACAGCAGACATGATGAGAAAAGAAGCATGACATACAGTAAAAATGTGACTGAAATTGGTAATCAATACACACAAGTGTGTGTGTAGCACACTTTGCATAATACCTATGTGAGACATTTGGTTCTTAATGACTTTTTAGAGGGCTACTACACTGCATATTCAGGGAGCCTGGACTGATAGTAACTGTCTGTGGGTGAATAGGTGCCGGGCCGCAGAGAAATAATGTTTCCACTGTTAATTTGGGTAGGAGGATTTTATAGGTAGGAAAATATTTCAGAACACCATAAATTAAATTTATATTTAACTCAACGACCGGTCCTTGAAAATAGTAGGAGATATTTAACCACTCTGTGTTTACTGACATAAAAATAAGGAGAAATAGAGACAAGAAAATAATAAGTCAGCAGTCTGTAAGAATCCAAAGATCAACTACTCTTCAAGAATTTTTTTCCAAGAAAATAGAAATGTTAAAACCGAAAAAAACATTTTTTGAGATGTCATCAATGTGATGTCCTGTAAATTTTACTGACAGCTCTTACTTTTCTACGAAAATGTCAGTGAACCTCCAGCCCAGTGACCCGTGGTGTAGGAAGAACCAAGACCTCTGTGAAACACATCTTTGAGACCTTCATTCTACAGAGGTCAACTTTAAAAATATCCTATTCCTATTGTATGGCCTTAGTCTGATCCCATGTGTTATAGTAAAGGTGGAAGGCCTGGGTCAAAAGCAGTTTGACATTAAAGAAGACTGAGTTAGCAGCGTCCCTAACCCTTCATGTCACAGCTCCAGCTCCTCAACTGCTCCTGCTACTTCAGTGCCTCTGGCCTTCTAACTGGACTTCATCACAGGGAACACTGTCTGCTGTCTTTAGCAATAAACGACATGTGACAGAAACTTCACATCTAATTATGGTAATGAATTCTTCACAGCTATGGAGACAAACAAAACCACTTTAGCATGAAGTGAAGGAGGGAGACATCTATACATACATAGGCAGTGTCTAAATAACATGGACTGGGGATTTCCACTGTAAGGGTTGACTTTTATTCCACACTGTCCTTTATCTAGAGCAGGGTTTGTCAAACTCAATTTCACCGTGGGCCAGAATTAAAAACATAAAGTCACGGGGCAAACTTAATACTTATTGAAAAATTAACTGTAAACTTGCATGTTTTACCTTCTTTCCAGTTATTAATATCGTTTTTTCATATGGAAACATTAAATCTGGAACAGCCAAAGCTTAATAATAATAAAAAAAAAAATCTTATTTGTTTCTCATTCTGACTCTTTGTAGTCTTTCCACACAACAAAACAAAAAGCATGCATTATTATTATCACTAATTCTGACAGTATATAAGGTCTACATACTGGTTGGCCAACTCTTGTACACATTTGATTATATCTTGTGGGCCAGATTTGGCCCCCGGGCCTGAGTTTGACACCTTTGATCTTCATCCTTTAACAATAAATCCCTCATGTTCTGTCTAGAAAATCCTGAAATACAGAAAGATATTTTTTTTTATTGGGATTGTTTGTGCCCCAGTGATGAACAACAGACTTGTCCTCAGTGTGGAGCACTAATACATGACATGGGGGACAAATTTGAAATGAAAGTTTGACAAAAACAGATATTAAATAGGAGTAACTACCAAGATAAGGAACCTTAATATTGTTTTATGAGCAATAATCACACATTCTCCTCCTTCCGTCTCCCGTAACTTTCCTTCCAAACTTTCCCTCCTCTGTCAATATATCAACAGCACACTGATATTGAATATGTAATGAAAAAGGCAAACATCAAGCCGGGGCAGACTGACAGACTGTTGCAGAGAGGGCGAGAGTGTGACAGAAGACTGTTAACACAGACTAGTGTTTCTCCCTCTCTCTCATTTCCTCTGAACTGTGCTCCACTTTAAACAGCTTTTTCCTCTATTTTCTCTGTTTCACTGTGTGCTATCTCTGTATTCACAGGACATTTCACTCTTTTACCGCTGTGCCATTCCCTCTATTTCTCCTTTGTAAAAATTGTTCTCGTCATTCTTCACCTAATTGCACTCTCCCTCCATGGGTGGACAACCGCTTCTCTTTCCCTCTTTCCTCTATATGACCTCCCCACTTTTTTTAATCTATTATCCTGTCAGTCTATTCCCCATCTTTGCCTCCAGTCTTTTTTTTTTTGTAATTGCACTTCTTTTGGTTCTGAGCAAAGACCATATGTCTGTACATTTCTGATCAGGGTGCTTCAGATTTTTCTAAACAGAGACATTTATTTACCAAGATGCTTTTGGTCAAGCTGGCTTGAAAAAAAGGAAAATTAGCACACTGTACAGGTGGCGGGAGAAGTGAAGTGGAAATGTTTCAGCTGAGCCACCTATCAGGGCCACCTTGTATAATATATGTCAGCTTAAACAGTAAATATGCTATATTAAGAAAACTGCATGTTATGGGAAAGATAAGTTTGCAGAGAAAGGAGTTGGTTCAATACCTGAAGCAAAAACTCACTGATTTCCCAACATGCCACATCGTGATTGCTGCCTTTGTCATTATTCATAAATCCTTGACCATTATTGAACAGTAGTAAGGATATTTTATAAATGCCCAAGTGATAACCGAACAGTTAAGTTTTAAAGAAAAAGATACAATACTTGTTAATAATATCTGCAGAAAAACTGTAAAAACAATGTCAAAGATGGGGACACAATCAGTCAAGATTGAAGATCTCCAGAAATGGAATGGAAAAAAGACAGGAAATGGTAGAAGGACAAAAAGATAAGAAATGACAGCAGACTTGAGCACTTGAGTAATGCTGCTCCTTTTTTTAACCACATGAGGAACCCTGGTGGATCTGCTGGATGAAAGGTTACGTGATGTAGAAGAGTAGATGACAGCAGGTTACAAGATGACTGATGTACTGCAGGAAGCAGAAAATGAGAACATTCACTGCAGAGGGAACACGTGAAGTGGTCTATTCCTGAGGCTAATCTCAGGAAAAGATTTAAGAGATTTGCATTAGACCAGTGGTCCCCAACCACTGGGCCGGGGACTGGTACTGGTCCGTGGGTGAACTGGTGCCAGGCCGCAGAGAAATAATGTTTCCTTTTATACACATCTAGATGTGTATACTTTTGGCCCCATCTGTCTATTACTTTCACTTGATCCATACCCATATCAACAAAAGAACTGACCAATAGAATGGCTAGGATTCCATCATCAATAATGCTATAAAACTATATTTGATTAGGAAATATTTTTTCAGTGAAGACAACAACAATAAACTCAAAATGACACAGAGTCATTGATACAAGATTCAAATTTTTTATACCGGTCTGGTAGGAGAAAATTATAGGCTGTGTGCACTAAAGAAATCCTTGTTGCACCCATGCAAAGTTAAGTGAGGTAGGAAGATTTTACAGGTAGGAAAATACTTCAGAACACTGGAAATATAATTTTGATAGGCGGTATTTATCTGCCACAACTTGACAACTGGTCCAGGAAAATAGTACCAGGACATTTAACTGGTCCGTGGCCCAAAAAAGGATTGGGGAACATTGCATTTGAGCATTGGGTATAAACCAGGTGTTGACCCAAACCTGGAGATAATAAAACATTCATTGACATCTATGGTTTGATCTGGGTAAACATTTGGAAGATCCATTGGGATAAAAGCGGGAATCAAGACATCATTGGACAGATGTGAGGAGGATGAGGCTGAGATGTTCAGATGAAGAGCTGTGAGAGCTGACAGAGTGAAGTGCAGAATCTGTTTGATCAAGAACCCGTCAAGGGAGAAAGTCTAAGACGTGTCAGAGATTTGCTGAGTAGGATCATTTTGAAAACACAAGACTATTTATAAGGCAATATCCCAAGATTGAACTTTGCCTGTAAGTGGGATATCAAATGTTGTATATTAGTTTAACGTAGCAGATGTTGACAACCCCCACCATCGTCTGCTTATTGGACGGGTGTCTGCTTGTTCCAGGGCTGGGGATCGTTGCTAATTGGTTCCTGATCTGCCTTAATCTAATACTTTCTCCTCACGTTCGAGGTGTGGATTGCTCCTGTCACTCAAACTCACGGTCGGTGGGGGATATATATACACTCTGCAATAATTCCCTCTCTCTCTCCACCTTCTAGGCATCTTGGGTTGATGTGTGAAATCAGTCTTTGCTGTATTTCTGTACATTTGTTTGATGGAGTTGTTTGAAATGAGGATTTCTTGACACATTATAGGACGATGGAGCCAGTTTGCGATAGATGATTTTATTAAAAAGAAAAGCCCTTTTAGCCTTTTTCAAGGCAAGGGGGAATTAAAGGGTATGGTGAGAAGTAGGAGATAAATTTGATCAACTTAGTTCTTCTCAAAGAAAGAGAAACGGAAATTGTTTGGTGTGGAAAAAAAGGTAGAGGAAGGAGAAGACAAGTGGTTTGTATGCTTGGCAGGAAAGGCAATCTGAAAAGGTTTGGCCGGTGAAAGGGGAACGTTGACAAAGACAGATAGACTCTGGAAGATGCCAGAAACAAAGAAGAGAGAGTAGGAGAAGTGAGATTCGAGGATTTAACAATGGTAAATCCGTGGAGTGTTGGACAGAATTTAAACAGATCTCCAAGATGGAGAAGAAACAATGATCAGAATGATAATAAATACGATGCAATATAAAGATTATCCGTACACACAAACACACTCCTCCTGTATAATGGCGCCTACTACCTTCCCTAATCTGTCACCTTTACTGCTCTTCATGGACTAATGTGCATGTGTGTCAGCTCATTTGCATGTCTTGTTCTGTTGTCAGGGATTTTGTCCCAAACACAATAGTTGTTTATGGGTTTGGGAAGTGCCAGCCTCACACAGTGGCTCAAACACACACACACACGCGCACACACTCATAGAACTGACAGTGTGTAAACTTACAAGTAGCAGGGCTCTGTAGAAACAGCTCTAGACTCAAAGCACAGCGGTGTGACAAGCAGCTGAGAGCAGCAGGATAACTGAAGACCACATGGGTGATGTGAACCCAGAGTCCCAGAACCAGAACCACAGCTACATTAATCAACCAGACACAGGAAAGAACACACAGTGAGTCCTAACGTCTAGAATATTTTCATGAATGTGTTTACTACAGAGCAGGGGTCTCAAACTCGCAGCCCGTGGGTCATTTGTGGCCCGAGGAACGATATTTTGCGGCCCCCACTTTGATGTGAAAGTTAAATTTCTATCAATATTTCATAAATTTGTTCTCCACATTTATGGTAAATCCTTAAGTTCTTAAAACCCTGATCCACAGTCTCCTTCTGGTTCAGTGTTGGGATAGTGTGGGTGAACTGATTTGAGTCTGAGGCCCCTGTTCTAGATACTTTCTTGGAAAATGTATACGAGTTGTGATAAAGAAACAGTCCATTTGAAACAAATCATATGCAGAGCTCCAAAAAGTGAACAGGGATTAGAGAAATATTTGGAATATACAGTATTCTCAGCTGAGCTATTTACACTATTAGAGTAAACAGAATTGTAGAAACCTCAATTATGTCCCTTTATGTTTTTTTTAGCATCTCTTGAGGACAGGAAAATACTGGATTTACAAGAGACTTTGATTTTCACCAATCTGTAAAGCTTTACTCGGGAACTTACTACTATCCAATGTCCTCACCTGTGGTTCTCCCTAAGGCTTCTACCTTTTTCTTTTTTCCCTGCTACAAAGGTTTTATGGAAGTTTTTCCCTACCCTAGATGGCGGTCTAAGGACAGAGGATGTTACCAACCCTGGCAAGACAACTGTGTTTTGAAAATGTGGGCTCTACAAATAAAATGTGATTGATTGTTTGATTGAGTGACTGATAGAGCTATCAGTGGACAAAGCAAAAAGCCATGGAGGATATATACATATCAAATGAGGGAGAACATGGATGTAGTTGGAGGAGGAGAAGATGCAGAGATCAGGGTGAATTGGAATGCAATGATTTGCTGTGGCAACCCCTGAAAAAGGGACAAGTTGAAAAGAAAGAAGTGAAATTACCCTGTTGCTTTGACAGCAAATAACAAATATTAATGGTTTAAAAAAAAACAATAAAACATTAGGCTTTTTCTGAAAAAAGAAATGGCATATTTAAGGAAAAAAATAAACAAAAAAAACTAACTTTTTAGAATATTTACCCCCCAGCCTGCCTGTGTGTTGCAGCTTCTGTGTGGGTCATTCACACTGCACCAGTGTGTTACTGGTCTGCAGTCATAAAGAGAGAAGAGCAGAGCAGAGGCCCCACATGAGTGGTTCCAGGTTAGACTCTACTGGTGAGTGTTACTGCAGTGACATAAATCAAGTTTTACTTCTTTCTTAGTGCACAACTACAAACTTGGAATTAGTTCAAACATCTCAAGAAAAACATCTTTTTTTTCCATTGATGCTTTTATGGAGTCATACTGTAGTAGAAAGAACGTTGCTGCCACATCCATATGTTCAGAAGCACTTTACTTATTAAAGTTTGGCAGGTGCTGGAACATAATGTTTTTATATATCATTTGGAAATATTAAAGCAGCTGTAGGAGGTGGAGGGAAGGGAGTACTGTAAGTGTGTGGGTGGTGGGAAGGTAGACAGATAGACAGACAGACCAACAGTGAGACAGACAGACGCAAAGATGGACAGACAGAAATGTTGTCTTGCTAAATGATTTATCTATGGTGCCACCTTGTAATACCATTTTCAAGGAATGAAAGGTCTATGTTAAGAAGCAGAACGTGAATTTGATAAACTTAGTTACTGACAGATAGACAGACAGACACAGACAGATGGACTGAGGGAGGGACAAACAGACTAACAGACAGATTTATTGAGGCACACAGACTGTCAGACAGATGGATAGAAGCGAGTTAAAAACTTATTATTTCCTTCTCAACTGTAAGGTTCCATTATTTTACATTAATTAAAATAACTTTTAATTATACATTTTCTTCTGTTTGTCTGTTGCTCCTATGAGTGGTGAGCCCAGAAGAAGTTATGTGGTTGATGGCTGACAACACTTCTCCCAATAAGATTCAAAAACATTTTTCTTATTATTTGCAAATACTTTGTTATTTCAGAGAAGGTAAACCTGCAATGACACCAAAAACATCTTCACTGTTTGTTTTCCAAATTACAATTTCCATGGCGACGGTTAACCCGTGTCAGTATAATGACTGCAGATACTGGTTATGACGACAGGAGTCAAAAGGAAGGAACAGTCAATGCTGCTAATCTTCATTTGTCTCTGGACCTTTACTTCTGGGCAACTCAAAGCTGTTGGTGAATTATTTAGTAGTTTGGAAATCCACAGTTGGGCAGAGATTGAGACAGAAGTGAGACATGGCTCCATGTACCCATTATACTCTATGTTGATTACCTGTATTACAGTACATGTAATTGAACTTTTATACAGTCTCTCGACAGCAGATGTATTTTCTGTGCTGCTTGGATGAAACACCAATGTCCCACCGCTGCAGACTAATGCCTTCATTAAACCCAGCCCATCTCTCTGCAGGGTTTTTATCCTACGTTATCACATGACTGATATTTTTAGCTCATTCAGTAAGCTGGGGCCCATAAAGGCTGATGTGTTCCCAATAGTTATGTAGGCTCATCCTGACAGGGAGCTCAGCCAAAGATCAAGTGTTTCAACGACAATGTGTAGATGGACTCCTACCAGTTTCTGTGTCAGATGGTTGGTCTGTACGAAATATTGTCCTGCTTTGTGCCCACACTGTCCCCAATTATATATTTTTTTTACCAACGTCTGGTTGGCCAGTATGACTGTTGTTTGGAAATATTGCTAGACTAGTCAAAATGGGTTCAGTTGTCTGCAACTGGACTTCTTTTTGAAGTTGAAAGACGTTTCATTCCTCAACTGAGGACCTTAATGAGTTTCTGGTTGATGTAAGAGCGAACTCTAGTTGTTCTACTCTTCTAGACCAGTGTTCCCCAACCTTTTTTGCACCAAGGACCAGATAAATGAACCGTACTATTTTCATGGAACGGTCGTTAAGTTATGGCAGGTAAATACCCCTTAATAAAATGAAATTTCCAGTGTTATGAAATATTTTCCTACCTATAAAATCTTCCTACCCAAATTAACTGTGCATGGGTGCAACAAGGATTTCTCAAGTGCACACAGCCTATAATTTTCTCCTACCAGACCGGTATAAAAAGTTAGAATCTTGTATCAATGACTTTGTATCATTTTGAGTTTATTGTTGTTGTCTACACAGAGAAAATATTTCCTAATCAAATATAGTTGCATTATGGATGATGGAATCCTAACAACTCTATTGGTCAGTTCTTTTGTTGATATGGGTATGGATCAAGTGGAAGTACCGTAATAGCCAGATGGGGCCAAAAGGAAACATTATTTCTCTGTGGCCCAGCACCAATTCACCCATGGACCCAATTATGGTCCCCGGCCCAGTGGTTGGGAACCACTGGCCTAGTGGACTTGCATCTGCAACGCCTCAGGTACCTATCTACCAGCTGCCAGATTGCCACTAAGGCATTCTGAGCATAGCACCATCCCAACCTACGTAACTCATGGGCTCACATGGTTGACAATGTGGTGCAGTGGGGTTTGACTGCTGTCCCTGTGTGTCAGAAACGGAGAAAAAGGATGGATGAGCCAATAAATGTATGTTTTCTGAAAATAGTATGAGGAAAACTCTAGCACTGTGCAAATGAACACAGCTAGACATCAATAATTGTCACTGAACTTAAATAAAAACTCTCAGTAAAAGTGTGTAAAGCTGAAAACACTAATCTATAATTTCAGAGGAGAGCAACAGAAGACTAAGATTTGTCCTCACTAATTTTCTTTCCTTATTGTTCTCTCTTTCTAAAGACTTGATTCAATAACGATTTTCGTTCCCTCCTCAGAAACACACAGAGGAGCTGCTCATTGTGTTGTTGACAGTATGGATAAAAATGGTTCCCTGAACACTCTGCTCAGAGCAGCTGCAGCTCTGCTGAGGTTGCATCACCTGACGTTCTCTAAAATAAATACCCATCATGGAATAACTCCTTGCCCTGCTCTACGTTTTTAATTAAAGAAAATTAACATGTAAATTAATGTACAAACCTTTAACACTAAAAACACAATTAATATTAATGGCCATCTGTTCTACTTCGCAAAAGAATGGAAATTAAGGTAGAATGTACTGTACTTTAAGTCAGTGTTCACCAACATTTTTTGAGCAACTGACCGGTTGAATGCCTTCTACTATTTTCACGGACCGATTGTTAAGTTGTGGCAGATAAATACCCCTTAATAACATTCAATTTCTGGTGTTCTGAAATTTTTTCCTACCTATAAAATCTTCCTACCCAATTTAACTGTGCATGCACACAACAATGGTTTCTCAAGTGCACACAGGCTATAATTTTCTCCTACCAGACCAGTGTACAAGGTTGGAATCTCTTTCTGAAGGATATTTTCATAGAAAAACGATGCAAAGAGAATTTAGAGCAGATCATGTTGGCATCAAAAACATCCTCTTGCCAGGTACATGGTGTTCCTCTCAATGTACCTTCTCTTGTCTCTTGTCTGTTTCTGCTGATTTACACCAACATGAACTCAGGGTCCTAGAGTTGAGATTAAAAGCTAATGAGGTAAGACACAGATGTAAACAGAGACGATAATTCAATGGAATACTTTTCCATGTAACCATGTAAAAAAAATCATAAATAAAAATGAGGCTCATGTATAATGTTACAAGTGACTGAACAGCCTGCGGTGAAGTCGCAACAGGATAAAAACAAGCAGTGACGGTAGCGTCTACTCAACTGCTGTGATGGAGCAGCAGGTCAAGTCATTATAATATATAAAAATATCAATGTATCTAGTGTTTTTCAAGGTATTTTTATCTTGGGATTTCATCAGAAACTCTTCTTCTCCTTCTCCTTTCGGCATGTCCCTTTTTCGTAGGTTGCCAACCTCCATGGCATTCAAAAATGGTCATTCTTCTACCAATGTCTCCACTGTCCCTCCTCTGAACATGTCCAAACCATCTCAATCTGTCTTCTCTAGCTTTTTCTCCAAACCTTCCTGTCTGTGTTGTCCCTCTAATCACCTCCTGTCCATCCTGATCCTGTCCATCCTTGTCTCTCCTAAAGAGAATCTCAGCATCTTTAACCCCTTCAACTCCAGCTCTGTCTCCTGTCTTCTACCTATTGCTATGAATTTTTTCATAGTTTCTCTTTGCCTTTTTGGCAGATGTTAATAAGCTCATTACGCACATCTTTGCCTACGGAGCAGAAGGCAGTTTTGGACCACACGGTGAGAAGAAGGTCCAGTCGAGAACTGATTAAACCTACACTTAAACGAGGTTAGAATATTAACTATCTAGTCTATTATTCCGATTGTGGGAAATCTGAGTCCATGTCTGCTTTAAAAACACATGTTTTAATTAAAGGAATACATTTTTTTTTTTGGTTGACCAACTTTACGCTGTAGTCAATACATACATCCTTATAGACATTAAATGTAACATAATATTTAACAGGGCTTATCGCTTTGTAGGCAACAGAAGACGAGGACTCTTTGTCGTATGGTTACAAAAGGTATTCAAAGAAAACATCTTCATGATGTCGCTCCTTAGATTTAACACATCCTTTAACCATTTACTATGAACTATTTGCTTTTATTTCCATGAACCACTCTCTGCAGCTGTGGATCATGACGACCAGGCTGAGTGGAAACCATTATCTTGACATGCAGCTATAATCTGCACAAGTTGTTGGCAGTGCGACATATGCTCAGCAGACCGTGCTGTGAGGCGATTGGGAGCTGAGTGATGAGAGGTTGAGAACAATTTGTTCCCAGCAGCACATTGCCCTGTAACAGCAGCAAGTTGAATCCCTGATTCATCCATTTCTTATAAACACGTGTCTGTAGATGAGATTAGAAAGCAATACAGTAGACTTTAGAGTGAAGGAATGAGCAAAGCGGTGCTATAACAAACAGCTGATGTCAAATCCCTCGCCTGCTGAGCTGCATCCTGACTCTGGAACATTCTATTTCAGAATGAAACTGTCTGATATCAGACCTGAGAAAATAATTCAAGAATAAAATAGCTTTGTAATAGAAATAAAAATGGATTCACACAGTGGAAGAGTGGTCGGTGGCTTTGCCTTACTGGTTCAAAATTTGGAAACAACTGAGGACAGTTTTTAATGCTTCCTCGTCTATATATGTTGCCCTACATGTGACAGACTGTTAATCTGCATAGTGTTTTCTCTGTTTTGCCAACAGCTCCACCCTCACCCACACCCACCGCCACCACCCTGACCCTGGAAAGGATTAGTGGTAGAGGATGGATGAATATTGCAAAGGCGAGCAGCAGTTGTCAAAAACATTTTCTGGAGAATTTATTATTTCTAATATGTCAAGGAGATGGGATCCTACATTTCAGGAGATGGAGAACATGAGTTCCTCAGGCTCAGCCACAGCCTGGAATATCAACCAATCAAGTCCTTTGAATCACAGTGAAACATTTGCATTTTGCAGACCTGGTTCTAAGGCCTTGGTACAGTATATCTTATTTGACAAGACTTCACTGGGCAGGTTGGATTAACTAGTTTTTATTAAGATGTTGTTGGGACAGCTTCACAGACCCTGCAATGTCTGTAACAGTGGTCCCCAACCACTGGGATGGGGGACAGGGACCGGTCCGTGGGAGAATTGGTTCAGGGCCACAGAGAAATAATGTTTCCTTTTGACCACATCTGGCTTCTACTTACACTTGATCCATACCTATATCTGCAAAAGTTGAACTTAACAATAGAATGGCTAGGATTCCATCATCAATAATAATGTGTGCACTTGTAAAAACCTTATTTTTTGCATGCACAGTTAATTCAGGTAGGAGGATTTTATGGGTAGGAAAATATTTCAGAACACTGAAAATGTTATTTTTTACTAAGGGATTTTTTTTTGCCACAACTGAACGACCAGTCCGTGAAAATAGTACCAGACCTATAACTGGCCCCTGGTGCAAAAATGGTTGGGGAACTGTGGTCTGAGCTCATCCATCACCTCAGTCTGATGGGTGACAGTGTCAAAAATTAATAACATTTATTAAACTATTTTCAAGATAATTGATGAAGCTTCACATACAGCAAAATTGCCAGTAAATGCCCTCGCGTGTGATTGAATTTTTCCTTAAGTCAGCAGAAATCTACAGCGCTACAGTGAAGCGTGGATTCTCTGGAAAGATAAATAGGGTCAACTGTTACAAACCATCAAATATCCTCGTTTACATTTTTCCAATTTCAAGAAGGTCTGACCTACAATATCATAACAAGTCTAAACAGCAAGGGTTGAAGCAGAGAGTAAGCGTACTTACAGATTATACAGTATGCGTAAAGATTATATTGTGGTTTTACTTAGAGTGGAGTGAATTGCTTTTACTACAATACTTTGAAGTAACACAATAACGGATGCATCTGTTAAATTTTTTACGTAAAGCTTAATTGTGGAAGCAGATAACCAGCAGGGGGAGACTCAAATATTAGTAACAAACACTTGTAAATGTTTTTTTTTTCAGTTATTTTGCATAGATCATTAGTATCAGTTCATAGCTAGACATTCATAGAAAAGTCATTAACACGGCTACCTTAAGCCCAGCGTACACAGTGATTTGAACATGATATTTTTGTTGTGCAACTTCGTTTTTTGCCTAAGTCTCAAGATCTATCATTTGGAAACGACACATGTTTTATATTCTGATTATTTACCCATGATTTCCCCCTCAACATGGACAAACTACACATGCAGGAACAAAGATACAAAAGAGAAAACAGATAAACAACATGGAGCAGCAAGGAAAAACTGACAGAACAGACTGATCATGTTTGATATTTATAAAGGGTAGTGCAGTCTGATATTGTTATTTTTTACATTACAGTATTGGGTATTGCTGTGTTTTAACACCTTTTTATTTTTTATGTTAGGAAACTGACGCATTTATGTTATAAGATGCTTTACAAGATCCTGCGGGCCATACAAAATGACTTGGCGGGCCGCATTTGGCCCCGGGGCCTTGAGTTTGACACATATGTTCTAAACATTCATTCCTTTATATTGAATTTCTATTCAGCGTCAGGTTCGTCTGCTACTCAGGTTGTGTTTCAATTTAATTAATGCTATAAAGGTTGGGTTATGTTAGTTTATTTTCAATGCAGGTGATTTGCTGTTATCTACAACTTTTCAGAATAAATACATATCTAATAACCTGCATACATATTAATGAAGTGTATCTGACACCACTCCCGCTGTAAACACATAAATATGTGGCTCAGGCATATCAGTGTGAGTCACCCCTGCTGGGGGAAATGTCAGTGGATTCATAAATACATAGAGGGTTATTGTGCTGGGATGTGAACCCAGAACAACCATCATACTTTTTTGTGCTTTTTATAACCTACAAAAATATTTTGAACATTTCTACAAGTGAACAGACTGTCCATTTAACTGGTATTAGTTTCAGATAGATTCTATGTATTCCCAATTACAAAGGTTTACTGTTCACTGCAGGAGGTGCAAGAAAAACAGTTTAATGCCAGTAAAAATTAAGTAATTTGTGTTTTTTTCTTTCCTTAAATATTTTTTGTTTCTATTTCCCTTTTTTTTCTATCACCAACATGTCGGTGTTAAGGAACACACTGTCGGTGTGAACAATTTTAGTTGTGATTGTGGCAATGCGGTTGTGATCATGTCTCAACTTTACACACTTCACAAAAACAACTTTTACCAAACAACTTCCTTTGTTTGCTGTGGGTGATTGTCGAGCGGAAGCTGCAGACACGTGATTGGACACACTAGAATGACACAGTGCAGTGACACGCTCCAGCAGCGCAAATTGAACAGATGCTTTATCTTTACCTTAAACTTTGCTAATTTCCTTAGGGAACACTCAGAAGTATCTGAGGAAGATGATTTGTGAGTGTGACCAGCAATGTAAGACGTTCTCTGTTAGATTCAATAATTCTGGGTTCCTCTAAGTGGATCCCATGGTAACAATGAAATGCTAAAGTTAGCGTAATATAATCTTACTTTTTGCTGAATTTTCTTCTAATTGGACAACGTACTCTGAAGAACTTTTTGTCTATATTTCAATGTATCTGTATATATACAGATAAATATATACTATAGATATTTATACATACTTATATATACTGTATGTATATATGTGCACTCTTTTATGAACATGTCTAAACCATCTCACTCTGGTTTATTAATCTTTTCGGTGTCCAAAAACTTTGGAAATTATGTTGTTCTGGTCTGAGTCTCCTCTCAAACTTTAACTATAGAACTCCAGCATCTCATGTTGTTATAAAAATACTACACAGCCACAGGCCAGTGTTCCCCACTGTGTACAATAAAATAATAAGTGAAAGAGTCTCTGTGTGGTTGGCCGTGCTCTGCCTGGCAGCTCATTTTACAGCAGACCGTAGATAAATGGCCACAAAAGAGGCGAGAAGTTTGCCTCGGAACCATGAAGATGAATGAGTTTGCTACGGTTATTCAGATGACACATTAACAGTAACAATGACTTCATTGAAGTTGCTAATAAATGCATTCATCTGCCTCCACTGATGAGGTATACAGTATATGTTGGGCGTGTGTTAACGTCTCAACATCCTGGTCACAGCAGGAGCCGAGGAGACTGTGAAGAAATATATGAGTCAGATCTGATCATTCAGGCTGATAATAAACCCAAAATACATTCACTGTAACTCCTTCTCATAATCAGGGAGCATGTTTAGTCCATAACTACAGTATCCATTAATAATAAACACTAAACAAGGTTACAGAATTTTTATTTACTCATTACAATCAGAATTCTGTGCACATCTGCTGCTCAATGTCGAGCCAAAGAATTCACAAAACAGGAAGCTGTCGAATGTTTTTAGACAGAAAATGACTGGGTTGAACAGTGTTGATAATTCAACTTAAATTAATTAAATTTAATTTAATTCAATAAATCCATAAAAGCAGATGGTAAATACTTAAAATGCATGTACCTTGTTAAGTGATCCGGCTTTGAATAAAGGAGTAAATTGAAATGCTGCTCTAAACTGTACGTAAAAAAATCCCTGCACAGGTGTAACCACGTCTGTGTGGGCTCACAAATCTGTACTGCAGAGGGGAATCTGCAGTGTGGAAGGATTTGTAAATATATACTGGAAAAAAGGAAGGTGAAGAGACAGACGGGTTACAAGACAAGACAGTTATGACTGGGAGAAGAAGGGACAGAAGAGAAGATGAAAGATCATCTATGATTAAAAAATAATATAGGTTGAAGGAGAGGAGGTAAAAAAGTACAAGCGAGAGAAGAAGGTGATGAAGAGTAGGGCAGTTGATCAAAGTGAGCCAGGGAGTGGGCACTAAAGACAGGTGGAGGGAGGGGAGAGGACAAGAGGGTGGATAAGGATGGATGGCATAGAGATTTGTGAGGCCAGAGGGGAAGGAGCAGCAAAGTAAACAGAAAAAAACAATGAGAAAACTGAGTGTAGAGAACATTTCCATTGTTTTATTTCTTCTTTTGTTTTATAAAATCAGTGTCATGTTTTGGAAGTTGACTTCCTAACTGCCTATAACTTTCTGCTACCAGACCGGTATAAAAAGTTAAAATCTTATATTAATGACTCTGCGTCATTTTGAGTTTATTGTTGTTGTCTTCACTGAGAAAATATTTCCTAATCAAATATAGTTGCATTATTGATGATAGAATCCTAGCCATTCTATTGGTCAGTTCTCTTGTTGATATGGGTATGGATCAAGTGGAAGTAATAGACAGATGGGACCAAAAGAATACATTATTTCTCTGAGGCCCAGCATCAGTTCACCCATTGACCGGTACCGGTCCACAGCCCAGGGGTTGGGGACCAATGATATAGAGTACTGTTTATAAAAACAACAAAAACATCAAAAATCGAAATCTGAACATCCAGTATTGGGTAATCTAAGGCCCAGGGGCCAGATATGGCCCACTAGGATTTTTTAAATTGGCCTTGATTCATGATGTTTACAAGTCACTTATCTTAGTTTAAACAAATGCTCCATCTGTCTGCTCCTGACCCGGCCCCCGTGTTAAATTTTAGTACCCAGTATTTGTCCACGCCTGCTCTACATAAGTATGTCTACCACCATGTAAAAGCCATTGGTCAACAATTTGTTTTTTTGTAGTTGTTTTTCTACTTGGTTCTCAAAGGTTCCTTCTGCAGTGTTTTATCAATTCAGAGCCTGAAACGCTCTGAGAACAACTAGTGATCAAACAGCCCTCCTTCAGGCCAGACCACGTTGGGCTCGCACCAAACTAATCTACAGGCGTCTCACGATTTCCTTTACTTCCAGCCAACATTCTTCAGTCGGTAGTAGCCATGAGCCAATGTTTCGTGGGAGTTTATGTTTCTCTCTCCTGCAGCCAGAAGACCGGGAGAAATTGTGGTGTCTCCCTGGAGAACTTTTTATTATAGAAATCACTGACTGGGGGGAAAACATAAACCCAGAGTTAATGGTGTGGAAAGAGCTCCTGAAGAAATGTTCGGAGATCATGAATCAGAACATACACTTTCGCTTTGTCCCTTTATCAGGTGTCGACACAGTAGTAGTTGGCATTATATTTTATTATTATTATATTGAACTGTACAGCGTTGGCAGTGATGGCCTAGGGGTTAAGGAAGCCTGCTTAGGTCCGCAGGGCTTCAGGTTCAAATCCACCAGCTGCCAGGTTGCAACTGAGGTGCTCTGAGCATAGCATCGACCCGACCAACATTACTTCCTGCGGGCTCACCACCCACTGGAAGGCTCACAATATGGTGCAATGTGATTTGGGTGGCCAGCTGCCACCCAAATCACCAATGCCACCAATGCCAATCTCGCATAATTGTTCCTGCAAAGTTTCCAATAAAGATGAATCTGCGTTTTACAACTAAATTGATTTCAAAGGGGAGAGAAATCCCTTCAAAGGTCAAAAAGGTCAATACAAAAGACTGGAGCCACAGTACAGGTGGGTGGTTTTATAGTACCCTATTTTCTGGACCATGAGGCATGACAACAGTGCGCCTCATGTGTGGATTCTACTTGGTATGAATGACCTGGAACTGCATTCAGAAATCTATCAAAATGTTGAAGTACGACTGTGGTAGGTCACAGAGCTGCACTGCTTGACGGATTGGCAGAGCATCACAGCTACTGTAGTCAGGAGACGTATGGAGTAATACCAAACTATACTGCGTAGTAATGCGTACTGGGCTCATGGCTAAAATCATCACTGTAAGAGCAACAGGACTAACTCGGATTGTGAACATATTTTCTGCCGAAATCAACTAAGTGTGACACTCTGACACTGAAGAGGAAGAATTTCACAAATGGAAGATTGAACATAAAAAATATTATTTTAAGTTAAAAAAGTTTGACTTTTCTGACTGTTATGTGTTGCTTAATAAGCCATATTACACCGTGTGCCTTATGTGAGAAAAGACTGAAAAATAGACAATTTATTGACATCACTCCATCAGGCCATTTGGTCCTAACAATTTTTTGTTTTAATTTTCTATTGTTTCAATGGAAGGCTTGCTTTTTGGCGGACTTGGGTCCGACTCCCCCACCGCCAAGTTACCGCTGAGGTGCCCTGACCCGGTGCCGTGACCACCACCCCCACACACTGCTCCCCAGGCGCCGGCTCAGCTGGCTGCCCCCTTCTCCATACAGTGGTGGGTAAAAAGCAGGGTAAAAACTTGGGATGAAGAACAACATTCTTTTTTTCCATTGGTGTTAAACTGCATGGTCTGGGCAATATCGCAGGGTGGTTGGCACCTTCAATTAAACAATTAAAACTAAATTGTCTTCTTTGCTGCTGCTAACTTTGATGCTACTTTATGTATGTACATTACATGTGTGAGCGCCTGTGCTTGTTCTGTCGAGGTTTGTGTAAAAGAGAAAAGAATATGTTGACAGTAAAGGCAAGTGCTATTCAAGACATCACCAATTATATACTCATACACACACACACAGAACACACACACACATGCAGTCACAGATTTATAAATCCCCCTCAGACCCCCCTCCAACAGTCAACCCTCCACTCCTCCCTCTCTCCTCCCCCCACACTCCCCACTCCGCCTCCACACACCTCTGTTTCCAGGCAAAAGCCTCCGGAGAAGCGACACACAGCAGGTGCTACACAGACTCTAACCTTTAATAGACACAAACCATTTTGTCACAGTGTGTGGCTTCACCCCGCATCAAGTCATGTGTTTAATCTTGGTGAAGGTTTGATCGTGTGTTAACATTTTAATTGACATGATATCTGCAATATTAGCAACCCGATGGTAACAAAATTATGTAACATCTGTAAGAATTGTTATCGTTTTCACCTATGATAATAAAAACCCAAACTCAAGGCTTGGTTTTAGTTAAATAACAGCTGCCCCATAGCGAAAGCCACTAGATGGCAGCATAGCAGCCTATTTAATTGATCTACGTTTTTAATCATGTTATTGTAAGAAAACCTTGGCCAATAGTGAAGTTCATATTGGTATTAGTTGATATCAGAAATGGAAATTACATTTTTGGACAATAATGGCTTTGCATGCCGTTATTGTCCACTGTGGTCAGAAGGTGACAGGTTCCAGGTTCCAGGTTCTTGTAGTTTATGACTGACTTAACCATTTTTGTTGGTTCGCATGTTTTTCATTCAGACTGCAGAAGAAGCCTTGATGAATAGGAACCACAGTTATTGATTTCCATGTCTCTTCACATATGTGAGTGATGTCACTGCCTCCTAATGGAGAAATATTGATTACACTTCAATCATTTTCCCCCAAAGGCCACTGTTGGCCCCAGTGTGTGGTGTTCAGTCACTGCATTGGTTGTTAAACAGAAATCCTTCAAGTAAATAGCAAAAAAAAAACAGTGAAATAAATTCAATTGTTTTGTCACTTAAGATAATGAGGTAGAGGATATATATATAATGGACCTCCCTGGTATAGGGACCAGACAGGGATACAGTGGGCTAACAACTGCAGAGGAGATTCTCAAAGGACTCTCAAAGGTCAGTTAAGAATGAAAATATACATGTCATCCTTTGAATGTGAATTTACACCAAGTCTTGGCTAACGGCAAAACATATTTTGCCTCAAGGAACAGACATAAAAATGAATTTATAATAATATTAACAAAAACTCCGTGTAAGGAAGGAAATGGAAATATACTAAACACTGCAATCAAACTGTTTTATAACAAGACAGTGTGAACCATAGAGAGAATCAAATCGTTGCATTGACCAATGTGCGTTGGAGAATAAGGTTTAGATCATGGATGTCTGATATTATCGGCCCTTTATTAACACAATCATGACAAATCGGTAAGATCAATATTAAGATTTCTACTATTGATGAAAATATGATAACACAGCGTCTGGATTTTGGCTAATTTGGAGAAAGTTCTGAGCTAAGAGACGATTTTTATTTTTCATTATTTAGTAAATGAAAATTAAGTGTTTGGACAAAAATATTATTGGACATCCTTAGTTTAGACCTTATAATGGGAAGTTATTGATGTAAAATTATGGAATAACACGAAGAAATCGTGGGTCCAATCTTAAAGAGACTGAAGGACAGAAGCTCTTGCACAGACTGTGAATTTGTATTTCTCTCCATTTGATCCTTCTTTACTCAATCCAATAACAACATTTTTAATTTACTAGGAGAAAATAAACTTAAAAATTGTCTAAAATACACACACTGTCCCGGTCATGTGTAGATAGGATGAATGAGCTGTTCAGTGTTCTGAGAGAAGCAAAGAAAGAAATAGCTTCAAGCGTTTGATGTAAGAGCGTACAGGAGAGTATTGGTGTGTGACTAAGACGATTAAGAATCTTTTCTTCTGAGTCGTTCCATATTCCATATTTCTGTGAAACCTCTTTTCATCAATTAAGTCTCAGTTCATTCCATCAGTGGAGTCACTAGACCAGAGCGGCTGTTTACTCACCGGGGCAGACTCCTGTGGCTTTGAAGACCTGAAAGAGGACAAAGAAGATTTGGTTAAAAAAAGAACTACATTGTACAGACAGAAAAGTAATATGTCTATGTTTTAAAACAAAGACTAACACATATGACCATAGTGAATTCTTACACACAAAAAGTCCTGCAGCCTCTCACACACACATTGTTTGTGTCCCCACTGTTTCAAACTCTACCAAAATAAAAAAGATTTTTAATTAGTTCACACCCGAGGTTGGCACAAATCTGTCCCAATAGAACCAAGTAGGGCTGAAACTAGTTTTCACTGATTTAATTTTGACTATTTTTAATGTTTACTACGTGAAAAAAGCCATTAAACTAATCGGTTCAAAAAATTAATTATAAAAACCATTTGGGAGTTTTCAAAATCACATTTTCAGTATGGAAGTATTGTGAGTGAGTGGGCGCAGGTGGCAGTTATGAGAATTTTTGGCATGATGTGCAGAAGGAGGCGTCACAGTGGAGACGATGGAGTCAATCTTCAGTAACTGCAGACTCACTTAGCGCTGAATGTGTGTCTCACAGACTCACAACGCCGCTAAAGAAAACTGAAGTGAGGATTCACCGGAGAGCAGGTACGACAAAGACTGTTTCTAAAACACAACGGAACTGTGTGCTCACGTGTCACTAGTTACAATAAAAAAAAACTTTTTTTTTCTTCCAGTTTGAGCCAAGCAGAACAAAGGACGGTAAACATCTTTTACCAAATTCCTCCACTGTGGGACAAACAAACAAAAAAAAACACTGAACGTGATATCTGGCTGTGGTGGACAAGCGGTTATGGAAGCTGACTTGGATCTGCAAGGCTTCAGGTTCAAAACCAACAGCTGCCAGGTTGCCATTAAGACTTAATGAGTTGCTCTAATGATAACATCGTCCTGATTCACCTAAATTCCAGTGGGCTCACCATTCACAGGGAGTCCAACAGTATAGTGCTGTGTGATTTGGGTGGCAGTTGTGGGGACTGCTCTCCCTACGACCTGGCAACAGATAAGAGGAGATCGATGAATGAATGATATTCATTTTTTGTGCCCTGACTGCAATACCTACGTGTGCCATTGGAGGGATTGCAATCCAGCTTGAGCACCACAATATTTAATATTTAACAATATTTAACGATCATGGAGAACCGTTCCCTGAACCTCAGGCAAACGGTGGTTGAAAAGTCTGTGTAAGGAAATCAGCACTTAATAAAATGGAAATCAATACTTTGCCTCTTAAGGTTGATTAATGTTGACAAAATCGTACTAATATTTCTACACCCAGCAGTTGCATTAGTTTATAAATGTCTTTCGGAGTTACACAGCATGAAAGTGTTTTTTTTTTCCTTCTTAATAACACAGAACAGCGCAGCACTTCACATCTCACGATAAATTAAATAAATGGAGTCAGACACTGGAAAATAGTTAAAAGTGTTTACATCAAATTATAGTACACATATTGGAAACACAGTCAAGGTTAGTAAAAAATAATGTTTTTACAGCAATCAGCAGCAACATCTACTGCTGTAAATGAACTGCACCAGTTTTAGCAAATGAACATTTTTTTGGTATCCACTAATGAGTGGGTATTCAGCATCTTGTTAAATCTCTGACAGTTCTCCTGACACAGTGACACTTTGTAGGCCATTACATTTCCTTTACCTGGCCGTCCCTTTAGCTGCTGGTCACAAACAGCTGCGCTCCATCACCCTGTCAACCAGTCGACTGCGTGTCTTTACTCAGGCACATCAATGATTCAGAACCAGGCAGTTCACGCACCACAGCTCATTCAACAAGGTGACCGATACACAACATTAACGCTTCATTGGATTTTTTATTTTCAGTTTAGAAAAGAAAAACCTAGTATATCCGTCTGGCTGTGTGCACTTGAGAAATCCCTGTTGTGCCCATGCACAGTTAATTCGGGTAGGAAGATTTTATAGGTAGGAAAATATTTCAGAACACTAGAAATTTATTTTAACGACCAGTCCATGAAAATACTAGACATTTAACCAGTCTGAGGTGCTAAAAAAGTTGGGGAACACTGCCTTAGATGATTTTTTAATGTATTTATCCTCACCTATAACCATGAATGCATCGTAGAACAAGGTTGGCAACATAAGTTAATAGTTTTAAAGAAAATAAATCTATAAACATCACTTCTTATCACTATAGTCAACTTCTTTTGGCCAGTATGACTTTAGTCAGCTGAAGCAGGGATTTTGGTAAATAGCTGAGAAAATATTTAAAAGAACAAAGCTTCCATTTTTCTGTTGCGTCCTAGCTACAGCTTTTTTTACCTAATTATAATTTTATGAAGGGTAAATTACATTTACAATCAACATCCTAATTATGAGGCTTTGAAAAATTAAATAACACCAGAAACGAGGTAGTGATGGCAGATCAAGGCCCGTGCTATAGATGATTAATAATTAATCATCTTCGAGGAGATAAAAGTTAAGTGCACAGTAATCACTGATACAGCATCTGTAATTTGGAACTTCTGCGTTAGAACTCTGGTCCCTAAAATATTTGCTGAATGCATCACAAAATATTTCCTCTTAGATGCAAAAGGAAGAGTTTGTTTTGAAGCCGAACAACAATACAACAAAAACAGAGCTATGCTCTCTGTTTACATGATTTTATTTTGTAAAAAATTATGTGCGACTCTGCAAAGAGAAGAGGCAATGTCTAAAAAGATGGAATGCTTCTGCTCCCGTCTGCAGCTCAGATATGTGCTCGCTTTGAAATGTGAAATTTTCACAAGATGATCCGAGTATGCTAGGAATTCACATATTTGCGTTGTTATTAAATTTACTATATTATTATATTATATTATTACTATTTTTACGATACACATAACAGCTTTTATTTAACAGAGGATCATCACAATCTGCTTTTTTGGGGCCTTAAAACTACAATCTACAACACACTGACTGCTGCTTCCTGCACTGGAGGGCTGGATGTCTTCAGTCTCAGTTCTACACCAGAACAGAGAAACTCTCTGCCACAGATTTCCATTAGAAGAGCTAAGAATAGTGGTTCCAGTGTTTTAGTGGTTTACCTCACATTAGCAAAACTGTCTTTTTGTCCATTATGGCCCAGGCCACCACTGCAGTAAAACTCCCACTTATGCTAACTCAATCATTTTGTAGTGTTGGTCAACACAGGATTGTTATAGTTGGTGTAGTAGACAGAAACACATTAATTCATATTAAAACCTATAAAACCAGTCACATTAATTGTCTACGCCACTGGTTCTCAACTGGTCTCACTCTGGGACCCACATTTTCCTGTGGTCAATAAGTCGCAATCCACTCTCAAAGAATTCAAACCAAGCAAATCGATAAAAATTTGAAAAAATAATTTTAATAAAACACATGCACAGATTCCCATTATTTAGCTTTTCGTGACCCATTCAGAGCATTATTGGTTCGGGACGCACCAGTTGAGAACCACTAGTCTACGCAACAGGTTGGGCGCTAGTTACATTTTCAGGTCTCTAGAAAAAAGCTATTTTTGAAATTAATCAAAATGTTTCGCTAGGACTTGTGAAGATACAAGATTGTGTTAATGTGATTCACACGTAAACACATTAACTTGACATCCTACCCATCATGCTCGTTTACAATCAATGTATTGAAGGGACAGATGTCCCCCTGGACACAATTTGCCACCCATTGTCTTGAATATCCCAGAGAGCATTAAATCCAAGTGTGTAAATGTCAGCGTCCTTCAGCAGCCTTCTTTGTAGAGGATTGTGATTAAACAGCCGACTTTTACTGTGTGAATTTATCCCCGTTAAGCAAAAGAAAATTAGTAATAATTCATAACAGGCCGACTGTCAAGACGAGGACAGTTCTGTGTCTGTTATCGTCTTTTCTTCACTACGGAAAGGAAAGCAAACTCTTTGCCGTGATTCACACCACTGGACACAACAAAATGTCACCTTTGCATTTAACCCATCACCAAAGTGAACAGTGGGCAGCTTTGGGTGTCCAGGGAGCAGTTAGTGGGGATGATGCCTTGCTTAATAGGCCTCAGTGGTCACCTGGCAGTTGGTGTATTTGAACATGGAACCCTCCGGACCCCAGTCGGACCTCAAGGATAAAGAAACTATGCCATCTGTTTCAAAAGTCCATCCATTGTCCCCTTTTTCAGGTGTTGCCACAGCGAGTGAATCATTTCCATCTCCCCTTGTTCTCTCCGTCTTATACTCTGAGTCCAACTACCTCCATGTCCTCCCTCACTGCATCCATCAATCTCCTCTTTGTCTCCTACCTGGTAGCTCCATCTCTAGGATCATTCTTCTACCAATGTATCCACTGTCCCTCCTCTGAACATGTCCAAACCATCTCAATCTCTCTTTTCTAGCTTTTTCTCCTGTCTGTGTTGTCCCTCTAATGACCTTACTCTTGGCCATGTCCATCCTTGTCTCTCCTAGGGAAAATCTCCAGCTCTGCCTCCTGTCTTCTGCCTATTCCTTGTGTCCCTAATCCATACATCCATGTCCCAATAATCCCTTATTGCAAAAAGGCAGTTGTTGTTATAAATTAATACAGGAATTTCATTAGTAGAGATTCTATCTATATACTCTAACTGGCAACTACATAAAAATCAATGATTGAATTAATAGTAGTGGCCATGACAGAGGCCTGAAGGCTGCTGTGTGTGATAGTTAGACATTAGACAAAGGATGTAGGGTTTAAGGGGATAAGGAGCAGATTAATTCGGGAGTAGAGTTAATTTATCACACTGTCGGCAGCCTCTTCATCACACTGCCAGGTACATTGAGCGGACTGTTCAGAACATCCTGACTCTAATGTGTTGACACAAACAACACGTGCCACGCTGTTCCCCATGCTGTAGTGTGAATGTTTCCAGTTAATCTCATTTTATGGTAATTCTGATTAGAAAACCTATTTTGGACACATTATTGATGAGCCACAGGTTAAGGTTTTCATGATGGATGATGGATGGATAAAAGACACTAACAATAGGTAGAAGACAGGGGACAGAGATGGAGGTGGAGGAGTTAAAGATGCTGAGATTCTCTTTAGGAGAGACAAGGATGGACAGGATCACGAATGAGGTGATTAGAGGGACAAAACAGACAGGAAGGCTTGGAGAAAAAGCTAGAGAAGACAGATTGCAATGGTTTGGACATGTTCAAAGGAGGGACAGTGGACACATAAGCAGAAGAATGATCCTAAAAATGGAGCTACCAGTTAGGAAAGAGAAGAGACAAAAAGGAGATTGATGGATGCAGTGAGGGAGGACATGGAGCTAGTTGGAGTTAGAGTAGAAGATAAAGAGGAAATGGCAATTGTTGATTCACTGTGGCAACCCCTGAAAAAGGGACAAACCGAAAGGAGAAGAAGATTGATGAGCCTGATTATAAGGATAC
>JAFBJS010003787.1:0-43629 GCA_016785265.1 Paraplagusia blochii
ATACAAACATATATACATACATATGTATATATATATATAGATATACATATATACACGCATATAGACACATATATACATACATATGTATATATATAGATATACATATATACACGCATATAGACACATATATACATACATATGTATGTATATAGATATACATATATACACATATATACACATATATACATACATATGTATGTATATAGATATACATATATACATATATACACATATATATATATATATATTCCATCCTTACTTCCCAAACCTAAACATGATGTTACATCCTGTAACACCTACCTGGACCATAACTGTTACAAATGCTCTTAATCCTAGTTCTCATCCTAAGCTTATTATCTAAATCTTCAAGCTCAAAATACCCTCTGTTTGAGTAGAGCACTGAAGATCTGAAGGTCTCCCCTCAGGGGTAAAGTTCTACAGACAGACAGACAGACAGGCAGGTCAGATGAACTGCTGTGTTTTGGGTGGTGCAGCAGCTGAAGCCAGGTTCTTGGCCGCCTCTTTGGCCTTTCCTGATGCGTCCTTCACAGTGTCACTGAGGAGCCACGGTGCTGCGTCTCCAGCAACGACTGGAGAATTGTCTGGACAAGGAAACAGAGGAACACAGTTGAGTCTTCAAATGGATCACACACCTCACCGCAGTCACCTCTAAGCCCTCTAGAGGATCATTCCCGCTACTGCAGTGAAGACATTTCAAAGTAGATCAATGGCAGGGGTGCCTAATAGGTAAATCAGGATCTACTAGTAGATCTCCAAAGGAGTGTTGGAAGATCCTGAGCAATAACATAAAAAAAAATAATAGTAAGAGATAACAGATATTATTATTATTATTTCAATCTGGGTAGATCACTTCAGTCTGGCCATTTGAAAAGTAGCTCAAAAGACAAAAAGGTGTGGACACCCCTGGTCTATGGCCTAAGAATGCAATTTACTACCATGAACAGGCATGGGCAAACTAAGGTCCGGGGGCTGCATGTGGCCCATTCAGCTATTAATGCGGCCAACCTACCAAGTCCAAATTAAACCATATTAATTTATATTATAATTATACTTCTGCCTTTAGATGACATCATAAAGTATATTCGAATTTTTGCATTTGAAGTTTTATACAGGACTTTTGAGTCAAAAGGTTTGCCCACGTCTGAAGTAGAAGGAACACAGGTCTATGGTGATGTATGTAATTTAGGATCATAGATTAACACACACAGCACAACTTCCAAAACCCCTAACACGAAGCAGCTACTTGTTTATGTATCAGAAAAGACAGAACATCACGGTTCCAAATGCCACCACTACATGGTGAAACATTAAAATGATATAGATATGCAAGATATGCAAGTTATCTTGATGCGTGCAAATGCCCTTTGCAATTGCGTGTGTAGCTCCACCTGCAGGAGAAAGTCAAAAATATTGCATGATTGAATCTCAACGAAAATATCTTCTTTAAGCAGTTTGTGAAAGTTGTGGTTCCATTGAAACTTTTGCTGATGTAAATTAATAGATAGAAGGCGTCTGGGAAAAAAAACAAGAAAGGAAAAACAAACAAAAAAATACACAAAAAAAGAGAGTGGTCAGTGGTTTAATGGTTGAAAAATCGCATAATTGGGTCGTAAGTCACTTTTTTTGGCGTCATTTCATTCTTTCTAGGATTTCGCGGCCATTTCTTCCGGTTCAATGCTTATAGATAGATATAGTTGTTGTGTTGGTTCCATAGTGTAGCAGTTAACACGCCTGCCTCCCAGAGAAACCTCATGATCGTTGCTTGTCAGGGGGAAGTCCGTTATGGGATCGATACAGTACAACTTTCTTTACTTTTAGTTGATGGTTCGGGAAAATAGTTTGGGAAACACTGAAGGATTAAGATTAGGGATTAGGTGAAGTAACATGAGTGTTTCTGTGTCTGTGGACACACGTGGACAGAAGACGCTCCTTTTTGTCTCAGCGCTCACAATGAACCGTCGCATGTGAAGCAACTTGTCCGAGGACAACATGAGTGTAACGGCAGTGTAACAGAGAAACACAGCCTCTTCCCTAAACAGAGACCAAGATGGAGAGATATCAGCTGCTCGCAGCCGTTTCCCTGAGTTTGGCATATTTTTATACACAGATACGAGTGTTTCCTCTGGCTGTGAAGGAAGAAATATTTTGAAGGAAGGAAACAGCATCTAAGCAGGAATCAGACCAAACTGGGGAAAAATTGTAGGGTATGCACTGGAAAACCAATGTGTTTATACACATAGAGATGGGCACCCCTCAAAGGGGCACAGTGAGGAGCCAGGAGGCCTGAACCACTGCTGTAATGAATGAATGAATGAATGAATGAAAAGAAGCCTTCTGTCACTAGGTGGCAGCAACTCAAACAGTAATTTGTACAGATAAAAATGTACAGGTTATCACGTTTTCAATAGTGTTTTGATTCATGGAGGCGAACAAGGACATGAAAACATTTCCTCCACTAGGTGGGACATGACCTATGAAAATATTCCCAGTAATAATTCTACACAATCAGAAAGGGATGGGGTTCAATTCCATTCTCTCTGCCGTTCTTTGTTTAAATGTGAAAATTTCACACGGAAAAAGGCCTTAAAGGTCTGTGTCCAGGGTTTGATATATTGACTCTACCATCAGACACCACAGGGTTATATCTAATTCTACATAAACAGGGGGAGAGTAACTATAATTAAGTTAAACTATTCTAACAGGGCCTGTGGTTGTGGCTCGCTGCACCGTACTCACCGCAACACCTCATATTCCCACACCTGTCATCAACACAGGTGCAGGTGAGACGGAGACGCAGCATTGGATGAAACACATTAGATTGATGGTTTGTTGAGTTAACACAACCCACAGGCGTAACAACACTAACCCCAGTGCTGGGGTTAGTGTTGTTCCACCCATGGGTTAATCAGGGTGATGCAGTCAAAGAACAACTGAAATATCATTGATGCATTAAAAAAAAAAAAAAAAAAAGCACTTCTGGTTTATTGCAACACCTGTGAAGTTTGAGACACAAACAACTTAAAGTATTTTTCCAAGGCCGATGAAAAATGGCTACTGCTAATCTGACTGATGGCACCAATTCAGGTGCATTATTTTAGACTCACAGTTATTCCTCTCTTTTCCCGCTAGTTGCTTATTAAATTAAGAAAAAAATAAATTAATTTAAAAATATATATATATATATATATATATATATATAAATAAATATAACCTTTTCCAAAACAGTTATATAACAGTACAAATGGAGCATGAAAATATGAGACGGATATATATTACGCAACGCAGAGCAAAATATGCTCATTCAGATGATAGTATACTTAGTACACACAGTGTTTTAGCCAAATAGTACAGTGTGTACGATCTCGTCTGGGTAAACAAAGCCGCAAGTGATCATTTGCAAATGCACTTGTCTCAATTTAAAAACCGGAATATATGTATTTAAGGCCAAACTTTTTTTTTTTTTACTTTTTAAAAAAGAGAAATGCAATGCTTTTTACCGTCTATTCTCCTTTTCTATGTTTTCTGCAGTAGGACACTGACTGTGATGACAGGTTCACATACCTCGTAGATTAGACAGCGCAAACTCCAGCCCCTTCATGGCTTTCACCTGGTTACTCTTATAGCGGGAGAATCCGAACTCCTGCAAAAATAACAATCACAATTTTACATCTAAACAGACAGGATGATAATCATAATCAGCCTGTGTTTCATTAGGGAATAAACCTCAAGGTAAAGTTCAGGAAGTACCTGAATGGGTCGAGAGAAGCCAAAAACACTAGAGGAAATCCAGGCCTCCCGTTTGAGAAGTGTAGTGTCCGGCTTTTCCGGGGAGTCTTGGAAAATGCAACGTTCCTCGATTGACTGAAACAGGACCAGACAAAAGTGGCAGCAGCTCATTAGATTGTGAGATGATGATTTCATTTACATTTTAACTACATTCAATCATTCATCTTCATCTGTGCAGGGGGAGCAGTCTCCACCATTGCTACCCTTCCTGTGGGTAGATAGTCCACTGGGAGTTATGGACAGTGTCAGGACAGTGCTATGCTCAGGTGGACCTGAAGCCTTGCGAAACCAAGTTCACTTCCTTAACTACTACCACTTCCTCCTTGAATTACATTCAATTAAAAAAAAAAAAAAAATAACAATATGATGATGAAAAAAAGTCAGACAAATGTAAGACATTCATAAATATACATTTTGTTTTCATGGATTTGATCATAATACACATCTAATATCATTAGATAATAATTTAAGGTCTCAAAATGTTACATTACATTTTCATTATTTATCTTTTATCCAAAGTGACGTACAGAGGAGGATTGAGAGTAACTCACCATGAGTGTGGTGTGGTTGAGGTTCCAAGTGTAAGTGGTAAGTTTTCTGTCCACAGGGTTGACAATAGAGTCCTCGATGATGTACACTGAACGGGACATACCAGACGGAAAGAACCTCTCGGCCCAGCGCGGGAGCCGATTGGTCTTCGTCAGCAGCCGTCTGGACAGGAGTATGTTGTTTGGAGTCACCTCTCGGTATACAACATCCTCTGTTAGGACATGGGTACTAAAGGACGAAAAACTGTAATCAAAAACCTGTGATACGTGAAACGTGTGCCGTTGTGTGGATAGCCTTAATTGATAAATTAAATTAATTCATTTTTTTTATTAGTTTTTCTCCTTATTGCCCGCCTGTCCGTCCTGGGTGAGGATCCCCTCCACTGTTTTTTTTCATTTATTTTGTATAACCAAAATGCTAAAGGGCTTAGCTTTACTGTTTGTGACTTGTTGTTACTGTCCAAGCTTTCTAAAAAAACGCTAGGTTAACTGTTTGGACGGTAATGAAACCATCTCCAGTCCAACATAGGTTTTAATTCCCCTTTGGGCTTCTTCGTTTTCAGTTCAGAATGAATTGCTCGTTTGGTTGAAGGTAAAAGTTTTAACTGAGATGCATTTAAAACAATCCACAAAAACAACAGGTTCTAAACAGGGAAGAGCTGAGATGAAGAAATGTAAAAAAAATGGATATGGGATAATATTGAAGTACAAAACCGTTTTGCTGCAGTGGAAAAGAACTCTCACTGACAGGATACAGCTCCTGTTACTTCCCACTAACAGTTACTTTAAAACTGAAGAAACCTCTGGAACGAGAGGTGGAACGGTTTCCACAAAATGTAAATGTCCAGTTCAACTTAACTCTTTAACCTTGACCAAGACCTGGTTGACTGAGAATCTTCATTGACATTGTAAAAGCACGTGAAACACTCAATGAAAAGGCACAAGTTTGAGAAAAAAAAACCAAAACACACCTGAAAGGATTGGGATACCTCTGCCAGAAAGCAGAGACAACATACTCCCATGTGCTCCTGATATCGATGTTGTTACAAAAGTACTTGACCATTTTTCCCACTGTGCCGTTGATCAGGAAGTCCAGAATTCCCAAACTCGGTGCCTTCCAGCTGTGACCACATAAAATACTAAAAACCTGGACGCTGGCTCCATCCACAGTTTGCAACAGTCCTTAAAAAAATAAAACAAAGATGATTCGAGACAATGACTAACAACACAGAGCTTTTTTAACATAGTAAGTGCATTAAAGTAGACAAAATACTCACAACTATTCTTCTTATTATTGATCCTTTTGTAGCATCGACATCAACAACGTAAAAAAGTGTCAGAGCCAAATAACAATATCAATTTTTATTTACGACAGCAGCTGTCGTAGTACCTTATGTTACTGTAGACTAATTAAGTCACTTTATTTATATTTTAGGAATAATCAACACCCATGACACAGGTTTTCTGCACTGTATCTAAAGAAAATCCTTGTTAAATAAATAAACTTAAACTGAAGCGAGTGTTTCCTCATGGCTAAGAACTAGCAGCTAGTCGGCCAGCGTCGCACTATCACAACTCAGCAGAGATGTCATGTCAGGTCATTCAAATAAAGTGTGTTCCAAGCCCTGTGTAATTGATTGACCATCATTTTAATTGACGGTACATTCATTTAAAATATTTTGAAGACAATTGTGATATACGACTATTCATAGGGTTAAGAATAAGTCTTACCTGAACCACTGACGGCAGGTTGGTAAATGTTTAGTTTCTCCGCCTCGGGAAGATGTTTATAAATATTTCTTAAAGTTCTATTGGGGTGTATGTATGGTTTACGTGAAAAACTAGGTATTTGGGGTCAACCTGCTTCTTGTTTGAGTTTTTAATGAGAACACAATATTTCCGGTCTTTAACTTCTTCATTTGAGGATTTGAGTAGCACCTCACACCAACCAAGTTTCTTTACCGCCATCCTCTGGTGGCTATAAATGAGCAACAACAGCAACAGTGTACAACAGTGACACCCCAAAGCTGTAGGTGGCGACATTGCTTTTTTCTGTGCTATTTAAAACAGAATAGGGAAAATTCTGTTTCCGCTTTATCTTCTTCGCCTGTTTTTCATCGGTTCTTTCCTCCATGGTGTCATTGTAGGTCTTTGGAGGTTGAACGTCAAAAAACACAACATGTCTGGGTATACACCCGACGAGAAGCTCCGATTCGAGCAGCTCGCTAAGCTCCGCAAACAGTGGCTGAAGGACCAGGAGCTCAGCCCGAGGGAGCCCGTCGTACAAGTTAAACCTCCCGGTCCTATTGCCAAGTTCTGGTCTCGTTTCCTGGAGCCGAAGTCTCTCTGGAGGCTTTACGTACGTATTTAACCACTAAAAAAAAATCAGTTAAACCTATCCTTATAAAGACAACTTGTAATGACGGGTAATGTTTTTGATCGCATTAAAATGTACAAGCAATAATGCATATAATCAAGGAAACAGGACCTTTCATCCTTTAGAACCACTGTAAACATATTAAATTATGCAAGTGTGTTTATAAGTAACATTTCTAACAGATTTCCAGAATAATCGATGGTTTATGAAAGTTTAAAGCAATGAGTATTTCACTAACGTTTGTGTTGTTCTTTTCACAGACCTACAAAGTCTACAGAGGTGGAGTTGTCACCGTAACCCGACTTTTGATTCCCTTATGGATTACTCATTACTGCGTGAAATACCATATTTGTGTAAGTTGTGTTTTTTGTTTGTGTTTTTTTATAAGTTATTTTCTGCAATATTTTACAAACTTGGAAAATGATAACAAAGGATACTTCCTGATACAGAGGGTTTAACTAAAACCAGCCAATAGGAAGCACGAGACAGTGTTTTTAGTGCTAGTCCCAAGCCTGGATAAATGGTGAGGGTGCATCAGGAAAGGTGTCCGGTGAAAAACTTTGGCCAAAGCAATGATGCGAGACAACAAAACAATTTCCATAACGGATTGTCAGGGGGCCCGGGTTAACAATGACAACAAGGCTGTTAACCTACAGGCTACTGTTGGAACATGTGATAGAAGAGAGTCAGCTAAGGTGAAGGGGCATGATTACAAGACAATTGTGAAACCAGACATGATGGATGGATTTGAGACACTACGAATAGACAGGAGGCAGAGCTGGAGGTGGAGGAGTTAAAGATGTTGAGGTTCCCTTGAAGATAGACAAGGATGGACAGGATCAGGAATGAGGTCATTAGAGGGACAACACAGAAAAAACTAGTGAGGCCAGATTGAGATGGTTTGGACATGTTCAGAGGAGGGACAGTGGATACATTGGTAGACGAATGATCCTAGAGATGGAGCTAGCAGCTAGGAGACAAAGAGGAGATTGATTGATGCAGTGAGGGAGGACACGGAGGTAGTTGGAAGTTAGAGTTGAGGTAATAGAGAACAGGGCAAAATGGAAAAAGATGATTTGCTGAGGCAACCCCTGAATAATGCACAAGCTGAAAGGAGAAGATGAACAAGACCAGCATTCTTCTCAACTGTTATGGTGTGCTGTGAAAAATGTGCCTTGGCCCAAAAAAAGGTTGGGAAACTCTGCCCTAGGTCATGGCACTCACCCAATCCCCCCTTTCTCCAAACCACCTCCCCCTTTGCCAACACTCACTCATCACACACTGCCTTCATATAAACCATCAGAACTTTGTTACTTTTAGACTATTGGTCGGTCTGTCTGTCTGTCTCCAAATTAGGTGTGACAGGGGCCAAACGTAATATATCTGATTATAGATTATTACATATATTATTATAGATTGTATATATATGTATATATATGTATATATATATATATATATATATATATATATTATAAATGGAAAATAGATGCTTTCCCTTGCCCATGGAGATGTTATGTAGTTTTTTTTCGTATAGAATAAAACTTTTGCATGAACCAATCAGTGTGGAGATCTCATGGACTGTTGGGTGTTTTTATAAAACAAAATAAATTGTTTTTTTTTTTACAGACACAACAGAGTTTCTTTGGTATCGTTTACCAGAAACCCAAGCTGTACCCAGTAAGTATAGTTCATGAAGTTAAAGCTTATCAATTGGTCTTTGAGTCTCCTGAAGCATTTTGCATTGTATTTGCGGTGTTAATGTCAACCTGATTTTTTTTTTTTGTTTAGGGTGACATCATCCAAGAGACAGGTGAAGTTGTTCCAGATCTGCCTGAGATCCATAGTCACCACTGATGCTGGTGCTGAAGTCACCAAGAACAACTTTGTACAAATAACTGTATCTAATAATAAAAAGTTAATGTAATTGACCACTTGCTTTGTGAACTGTGTGTATCTGTTCTATCTGTGATAGAAATATCTTTCAAAACAAGGGTTGGTAATCAAGGTTTGCAACTTTTGTTGTTTTTTACTAGTTATAAAGTAGATAAGTCCAAAGAGTGGAATGCAGATAACATGTCCATTTAAACAAACTGTTACCAAGACCATGCACAAGTGTGAAACAATTCAATCTTCATAGTTTAAACTTCCACATCTGTACACAAAGCATACTAAGTTGGATCACAATTCTGGTTAAGTTACAGATGCATTTATTCCAGATTAATCAAAGTTGCATTCAGAAATTATTTGAAATGTTGAATGTTAGGAGTTAATAAGATACACTTGCCTGTAATCAATGTAAAAACTAGAAAAAAGGTATATATTTTTTAAAGTTAAAGACCAACTTTGTAACCCGCAATTTGATGTAGTACCGGAATGCACCTTTGAGAGGCAGCAACTGGTGATTTTGAGTGGTCACACTGAAAGAGAAGAAGACCATTCCAAGAGCGTTAGAAGGCCAGACTGAACTGTAAACAATTTTTAGGAGTGACAGCTGCTTTAAAACAAATGTTCCGTTTACAAGACGTAGAGGAAAATAAAACAACCAACCTCAAACTCACTTGACACAGACACAGGTACTATTTCTACAACTTTTCTTTTACTTCATTTTACTTTCGTTTATATTTAGCTTTGCTAGCGAGTTAGCTTTCAAGTTTTCCACTATGATTGTAAATACCTCTATTTTAGTGCCAGATAATTTTCGTTATTGCTAATATTCTGTTGACGGTCTATCAACAAACGGTGTTGATTGTTTTTCATCGAAATATCCCCACAGAAGCGAAATAAACCAGGACGTTTTCATGCGCCTGTCTGTTGGACGGTTGAGTACGGTTGCATAATTAACGGGTTAGTTTTAGTTCAAATCTGAACTTCACCAGTACAACGTTTGAAATACATCCAATACATTCAGCTACAATATAATTTTAGTTTATATTTGATTTTATCGGGCGATATTTCATGGGAATACCAGACACGGAAGAAAGAAAACCGTTTAAATGGAATTTAATAACTGCCTTTCAACTTGAATTTCACTAACTATCAAAGGAGTCAGATGATTAACTGTTATCATCTTATTAGTGATGATAAATGTTATAGAAATATTTGCTGTTTGTTATAATATGAGATCGACTCATTGGCTCTATTTTTATGTCAAAACAGTAAATCACCAGCTGAATTAGGTCTGTGCTTCTAATAAGAATATTTTAAAATTATTTGGTAACAATGTTTTTTTTAATTTTTGGATCAGATCATGTCATCCGTCAAGGGGAGTACGAAGAGCTCCAGAAGGAAAATGTCTGGAGCCATGTCTGCAGATGCATCTCCTGATTCAAAGTGTCCCATCTGTTTGGATATTTTTAGTAATATCTCCTATCTGGACATCTGCCTTCACAAATTCTGTTTTCAGTGCATACGGGAGTGGTCCAAGAACAAGGCAGAATGTCCCCTGTGCAAACAGCCATTCAATTCCATCTACCACAGTATTAAGTCAGAGCAAGACTTTCAAAAGTATGATTTGCGGCCTTCAAACAATGGTTCTTTTGGGACCATCGGTGGAGTGCGGTTTAGATATCGCACCACTCTAACTGGTGTCATTCGGACTGAGGATACCGGAGTAATGTTCGAGGCCTCAAGAGAATCTGCACGACAGAACCATGACCGCTATTTACGACATATGATGATGAGGTTGGCAGCGAGGAAGAAAGCAGCGCAGGAAGGCAGGGAAGCAGCCAAAATCAGAGAGCAAGAAATGGTCAACTTCAGGAGAGACCTGTACCGTCGGGGGATCAGGGTTCGGACTGTTCAGGATGGTGGACGCTCCCGTGACATATCTGCCAAGTTTTACCAAAGAAATCCTGCCTGTCTACACAGACTGATTCCCTGGTTGAAGAGAGAACTCTTGGTGCTATATGGGTCTATTGGCTCTTTGGTCAACATGGTTCAGCACATCATCATGTCAAAAATTACATGTTTTGACCTAGAGAGTGAAGTCTTTCAGGAAGAGCTGAGGCCATTTCTTCAGGGCCGCACTGATCACTTTTTACACGAATTCATTTATTTTGCAAAATCTCCATTCAATATGGAGACCCATGACCAGAATGCTGTTTACGACTGTCCAGCCCGTTCGTCAGAAGAAGACAGCAGCTCCAACTCATCTGTAATAGCCATCTCGGAAGATGAGGAGGAACGTACAGAGGAGGTGGACCAGCCCAAAATGTCCACGTCTACTCAGGGTCAGTCCCCGTCTGATAGTGAGACACCAGGTCCATCATATGCAACATCAGAGGTTACCAGAGCAGGTCATCACTTACTACTTGAATTGGACTCAGACAGCAGCGTAGATGGTGAGGAGGAAGAGACAAACTCTATACAGCAAATGGATCGACAGGACCAAAGAGACGTCGGTCAGAGTGGAGTCAACAGTCAGGACTGTGTGTCGTCTGATGACGAGTGTGTCATAGTGGGATTTGTTAAGCCAAGATCTGAGAGGACTCCTGAGGTTATACAGCTCTCTTCTGACTCGAGCTCCGACAGCGAAGATAACACAGAAAGGCCTCTGGTACCTTCGGCATTATCCTTGCGCCTCTGTCTCTCTAGTTCCAGCCCCTCTGCTTCACATGCCAGTACTCCAAGCGGCACAGAACGATCAAACATAGAAAAGGATTACCATAAGGAAAGCTACAGCAGATACAAAACGTCTGAGAGGTCAGATAGAAAAGACAGAGATAGGAGAGAAGATGAAAGCAAGAGACTGAGAAAGGAGCACAAGTCTAAGGACAGAGAACGCAGGAGAAGGAGGTCAAGTAGTAGAGATCGAAGACACTCAAGCAGAAGCCCACTTACTGCCCAGAGCAGGGAGAGAAGTCATTCCTATTACAGGAGCAGGAACTTGCCGTCAGATAATGACAGGTACTACAGGAGGAGGGACAGTTACCGGAGTTATCAATCATATAGTCATTACAGTCATGACAGTGAAAAGGATTATACAGAGAAACAGTCATACAGTTATAGCAGTAGACGGTATGTAGACAGACACTCATCGCACTCTCGCTCCAGGAGCCACAGCAGAGATTCAGAAAAACACAACAGCAGGTATTCTCATTCTCTATCTCGTAGTTGCTCGCCTTCCTTAAAGGGGAAGCTCCACCACGACAAGCCGGGTGGAAAAAGAAAATACAAAAGCAGACATTTAGACAATCTATCCAAAGACAGTCCCTCAGTATCCTGTTTGAATATAGACTCCTCATCCAAGTCAACAAAACACAAGAAAAAGAGTAAAGAGAAGTACAGTAGAAAATCCAAGGACAGATCAAGAAAGAGCAACCAGAGCCACAGCGAGGAGGAGGAGGAGCATGTAGAGAAGGAACGCTCGTCTGAACGGAGCAGGCGGCATCACAAGAAAAAGAAAAAGCACAAGAAGAAAAGCAAAAAACACAGGAAAAACAAGTGCGACGAAGAGCGTCTACACACCGTCATCACAATCGACAGTGACAGCAATTCCTTGACAAATGTGTGCGTCAACCAGGTCAGCAGCACCACCAACAAGGAACATCCTGTGGATGACACAACGGCTGACCCCGAAGAACACAGCATTACAACCCAGCCTTTCCTCAGTTTGCAGTTTGACGGGCTGCAGTCAAACCACTAACCTACGTGGATTGTGCCATAATTAAACAGAACAAAATGTCACATAGTGAATATGTTTAAAGTTTTACTACTGCCATCCGCACATCACTATTTTGCAAGAAAATATTTTTATTATAAAGTCTTCTCGGGGATAATGTTGTTTTGTGTTTTTTGTTTTCATCACACAAACCACTTCTAACCTGCTGCTCACATGGGAGTGCAGTTAAATAAGGTGATTTAATATAAAATAAATTATTTAAAAATGAAGTATTTTTTATTGTATCTTCCAGTTAGCTCACCTCCTCAGTATGGTGCAGTGTGATTTGGATGGCAGTTGTGGAGACTGCTGCCCCTGAAACCATGAAGCAGATAAATTAATGAATAAAGTATTTTACTGCCATTGTCACATTTACAACACAATAGCACAGCATTGCATCACTAGTGACAACAGTTTTTACAGGTAAATAATCTGTGGAGTGTAACTCAATAGAGTAATTACCTCATGGTTTTCCCATAAAGCTTGGACAACGTTAAGTTTGAAATGGAAGGCAAATGTACAGAAACACAGATGGAGAAAGATACTGGAAATATCAACCTGAAGATTTGTACATTTTCTGAAATATAAAAACTAATACTATAATAAAGAAATAATAAAATATTAGATGAAGGAACAGATGAAATATCTGTAGGAAATACTGTCTATTTGCTCTGCTACAGGGTGATCATAACAGTATTTAGCTTTCATTTACCTTGTTTTTTTAAATCATATTATACACTTTGTTGTAACTTTTATTTACTAATAATCATTGTCCAAGGAGACTCCTGTCTGACCTCATCTGTCCATCACTAAGGTGAACAAGAAGGGGCTAATGCAGTCCAACTGCCACATTAAAGTCTTCTGTCTCTAACACACCTCACCACTGTTGCAATGTTCTCGTACATATCCTGCACCAATCCAACATACTTCTCTGCCACTCCTGACTTCCTCATACAAAATCACAATTCCTCCCATGGCACCCTGCCATAAGTATTTTCTAAATCTACATAAAACACAAGGCAGCTCCTTCTGACCCTCTCTGTACTTCTCCAACTTCCCCCCAATTACGCTTTCATAATATTACATTATTATTGAATTATTGATTGATTCATTAAATATTCTAACGCAGGACTCTGACGTTCTTGGAGAGAAAGACGAACACAAACTTGAAAGTAATTAAGGTTTCGTGACACATGTTTACAGCTGTTTAAAACTAAAAAAAAAGCAACGTAAACTAAAAAGCTTGTCGAAAGTGGAAACAGATCTCGTTTAATACTTTTATTTTGAAAGTAAACTCCCAACAGGAAGTCGTTTGTTTTGCGATCTTCGGCACTTGCATATCGGATAAGAACATCTTCATAAGGGACTGCTGTCATGTCGCCTATCGCTTCCGTTAAGGTGATGCACGAGTCTGTAGTTTTGATGTTGTTTTTTTCAAAGATATTTAATGCTTAAGCTCGATAAATATGGTTAGCAGTGGGGTTGGAAGGGGGCGGGGTTGGAGGGAATAAATCACACCGGCAGTGTGCATTCTTACCCGCATTTTAGCACAGTGTGGTTGTTACTTTTGGGTTCGAAAACTGTAGCAACCTCCGTGGTGTTGGTGTTGCATGTTAAGATAAATGCCCGTCTGTGGAGAGGTGCTGCGGTACCACGTGGTCTCTACGGAAGCTTTTAGCTGCAGCTCAGTGTCACCTATTTCTGCGGTGGTGGCGGTTCCGGTTCTAAAGTCCAATTCTGTTTAAAAAGATAGAGAACAACACGTTGGGAAACTCATCCTTAGTCTTATCGCAGAGAATGAAGGATATTTCACAATAAAAAAATAAATGAAGAATGCAGTATACTAGGTACAGTGTCCTGCAAGAATTGTGCGTATTGGTTATTTGTAGTTGACTTAATAAAATATTAACCTGCAGTGAATGTCATTCTGTAAGACAGAAATGTATCAGGAGCTGCAGACTGACACTTAGCATGTGAGTAAATAAGACAAGAAAAACACAGACACACGGTGTTGGTTTTCCAGGTGGCTCACAGTTTCGCTCTGAAGTGGAAAAACCAGATAGGCTAAAAACTAAAACCAGACTTTGGATCTCTTAGAAGCAAAATCACGAAATTCAAGTGGGAAAAGTGAATATTTTGGACCAGCGTGAAGGCTACTGTTGGTTTGAACATTCCCAATCCTCCACCAAACAACGTCAAACACGGTTTAACTTGACATGTATTAAACGCTAACTGCTTGTTTTAACACATATAGTGGGTTAACAATACACTCAAATTCAACACTTATGCAAAATATGTTAAAATTACCTATTTAAAACCTTTGTGTAGGAACTGTAATTCTGACCGGGAGTCCGGAATTCCCGCCGTTAGTGAACGCACCAGACATAAATCATAAACCGAAGTTTACGCTATAGTAGTGGCGATATTTTTCGCGGGCTTTTGTGCGCATGTCCGAGTTATGAAATAAGATATTATTTATATTCCACCTGTTTTACACAGGTTTGAACAATAATGGTCTTTTCTTACATTTAGGTCGGAATTATTGGTGGTTCTGGCCTCGATGATCCAGACATCCTGGAGGCAAGAAAGGAAGTGTATGTCGATACACCGTATGGAAAGGTTGGTTGTAAAAAGTCTTAATACAGAGCACTTCGTGCTTACATGTAAATTTTGAAAAAGGTTATATCAGCATATTATGATTTGATAACATCTCTCCCAGCCGTCTGACGCTCTGATACTGGGGAAGATAAACGACGTGGACTGTGTTCTGCTTTCAAGGTAAGAATAGAAGCTTCACCTCACTTGTGCACACAATGTGTATATGTTCTCCTGTTCTATTCTCTAGCACCATCTAGCGGACAAGCTGTGTTTGACACAAGAAAAATGTTAATTTCACTTATGGCATTTTTGTGTATGACAATATCTTCTTTTCCTTTCAGCTAGTTTCTTATTCAGGTGTTGCCACAGCCAATCAATTTTTTCCATCACCTCCTTGTCCTCTGTATCTTCTACTCTGTCTCCAACTACCTCCATGTCCTCACTCACTACATTCATCCATCTCCTTTCAGTCTCCTACCTGGTAGATCCATCTCTAGGATCATTCTTCTACCAACATAACCACTGTTCCTCCTCGGAACATGTCCAAACCATCTCAATCTGGCTTCTCTAGCTTTTTCTCCAAACCTTCCTGTCTGTGATGTCCCTCTAATCACCTCATTCTTGATCCTGTCTATCTTTGTCTCTCCTAAAGAAAATCTCAGCATCTTTAACTCCTCCACCTCTGCATCCTGTCTTCTGCCTATTCCTATTGTCTCTAATCCATCCTTAATGGCTTGTCTCACAACTGTCTTGCAAACCTTTCGCTTCACTTTCGCTGACTCCCTTCTATCACAATTCCTGACTCCTTTTCTCCAGTTGTTCCATCCTACCTGTACTCTATTCTACTCTCACTGCAGATCACAATGTCATCTACAAACATCATGGTCCATGGAGACTTCTGTCTGACTTCATCTGTCTGGGACCAAGCCTTGATGCAGTCCTATCTTTACATCAAATTCCTCTGTCTTTTACTTTGTATCACAAGTTAAGTCTATTATGATTTTTGTTTTTCTAGACATGGAAGGAACCACACCATCATGCCATCAGATGTGAACTACCAGGCCAACATCTGGGCCCTGAAAGAACAGGGTTGCAGCCACCTGCTGGTTACCACAGCCTGTGGTTCTCTGAGAGAAGACATTCAACCAGGAGACATCGTTATTATCGATCAGTTCATTGACCGGTGAGTAGAAAGCAACCCAGTTGAGAGGTCGTGGTGTGCATAACTGAGATAAGACAGACAGACAGACAGACGCATACATATATATACATAGATAGATAGATGGACAGTAGATTGATGGGTGGATGGATAGACGTATAGAAAGACATATTTCTCTGTCAGATGAATGGACAGAGAGATAAATAGGTAGATAGACGGAAAGACAGATAGATGGATGGATCTTTATTCATCCCCTTTTGGGAAATTGAGGCTCCAACAGCAGCAAAACAAGAAAAACACAGCAGAGAAGCAGCGCAACCTCAAAGATAAGGGAAAATCCTAAACAGTAGGCTTCAGTAGATTGGTTTAGTTAGTGGGTGAGTTGAGTGAAGCCGACTAAATGACAAAAGATTAGCACCACAGCAGAACCTCCTGATAACATCTGCTGTGGAACTTGTAGCCACTCAAGGCTTGAGGTTAGTCATGCATGCATGCTTTGTTAAGTTAAACAGCCATTGGATCATTTTGGGGAATTTTGGGTTGAGCTGTTTACTTGATGCATTTTTGCGTACATCTGCAAGCCTCGGTGACAGAGCTGGGCATAGCTTTGTTTCCATTTCAATACACATGTAGTGATGCGTGACAGATTTTTTAATTCCGTTAAAGTAACTCTTAGACTGAACAGAACTAATACAAGAATCCACATCACTATTACATCATCATTAAACTAATACCAAAGTAATGGACTATAGTCATAATCATTTCACAGAAAAAGATAAGTGAATTGTAGATAAGTGAATTGAACACTGATACCGGGACAATACAGGCTCTTTACAATTCTGTATTGATTTTTGCATGTTATATTTTTGACATGTAAAATATCTATAACACATGATAATCTTACAGATTTTTTTTTTTTAAACAACTAGAAATACCAGTAAAAACTGTGTTTTGTGTTTAGTTTTTAAGACAACTTCCTGACAAAACCTTAAAATTTTGAGTTTCTACTTCATCAGCCAGGAGATTCAAACAGGTATAAAAATGAAACTGTAGAGTAATTCCAAACAAGCCTTCAGTGCTGGTGTCTGATAAGGCCAGTACAACAGATATGTGTTGTACAAAGCTCGAGCATCTTCCCACAAATCTCAGTGACAGGATTCGTGTTACTGTGTGACAGGAACATCCAGATATCAGAGTGAGAAAGAGACGACGGACTTCACTCACACTGTAGTTGACAAATGTCAGAGCCAATATTTGTTTACTATGGTGCTCAGTGGGAACCCTCGCTGTGACAGTCTCCGGATCTTTTTAAGGCTTTACTCCAGTTACACACTGCCTCGGGCTCTGGTGAGAATAAAAAAAAAAGTGTGTGAAATTCCACCTACAGAATGAGATTCCGCAAGTGACAAACAATAAATTACTGATTAAGGCTTGACTAAGTGCAGTCACTTAGTAAATTTGAAAAGAATTCAGTGAGAAAAAAATGCTGTAGACTGGCCTTCAAATTTCCATATTTAAAATCCAGTGTGTCAAAAATTTTATACAAAACAATTTAGATTTAGAATTTCGTTTTTTTTAATGCACACTACTGCAGAAGCCTGATATATTTCATTTCGGCAGAATAAAAACACTGAGAATCTGACCAAGATAAAAATGTCAGTGGTAGCAAACCTCACTCCCGTCTTTTTTTCCTCCTTATTTTTAATGAATTCTATTTTATAGTATCTATTAGCCTCTTGTTTTAATGCAGTTGATTCACCCCAACGGTATTCACCACACAAGTCAGAACCTCCACAGATGAGGTGAAAGATATATCACTGTAAATATATGTACACATATAACAAGCAAATCTTGAAATAATCCCCCCCAAAGATCTTGTATTTATGCAGCAGAAAAGAATTAAAGGCTGTGAAATGAAAACATAGAAATTTGGGGTTAAATGACTCCAGGACTAATAGCAAAAGGTGAGTCATGGGATGACCACATCACAAATGTCTAAATAAAACCTTACATGACAAGGTGATAATTCCATCAGCACAATCTGCGTCAGACTAGGATTTTAAGGAATATCCCTTTCCCTTGGAGCGGATTTTATACAAAAGAATTTAGATTTAGAATTTAGTTTTTTTTAATGCACACTACTGCAGAAGCCTGATATATTTAATTTCGGCAGAATAAAAACACTGAGAATCTGACCAAGATAAAAATGTCAGTGTTAGCAAACCTCACTCCCGTCTTTTTTTCCTCCTTATTTTTAATGAATTCTATTTTATAGTATCTATTAGCCTCTTGTTTTAATGCAGTTGATTCACCCCAACGGTATTCACCACACAAGTCAGAACCTCCACAGATGAGGTGAAAGATATATCACTGTAAATATATGTACACATATAACAAGCAAATCTTGAAATAATCCCCCCCAAAGATCTTGTATTTATGCAGCAGAAAAGAATTAAAGGCTGTGAAATGAAAACATAGAAATTTGGGGTTAAATGACTCCAGGACTAATAGCAAAAGGTGAGTCATGGGATGACCACATCACAAATGTCTAAATAAAACCTTACATGACAAGGTGATAATTCCATCAGCACAATCTGCGTCAGACTAGGATTTTAAGGAATATCCCTTTCCCTTGGAGCGGCTTGCATTATAACAGGTAGTGAATTATGCTCAGAAACTCACTTCCTGCTGCTGCGAACATGAAAAAAAAAACCTGTCCATGGGAAAGAAACATTTCTCAGCAGTCTCCCAGACCTCAGGGCTTAAAATGACGGTGCCTACATGTAGCATTGTTTGAGCATGAACAGCACTGTTGTTTCCTGACAAATATTTTTTTGCACAAATTCCGTGTGATAATTCTCTTTTTGTCCACGGAGAGAGGCATTTAATCCTATTACGTATTCAAGTTGATGCCTCATCAGTGATAAGCATATTTTTTTTCTTCCTCTGCACTGGTATCAACGTGATTCCCAGGCATTTACACATGTTTATCATGTTGCCCATGTTGGCTAACAGCCCAGCTATTAATGTCAGGAGCAAATACTCTTTAAACAGAAATGAGGAAGTTGTGACCAAGACATGTTGAGACTTGTTTATCATGTTTCTTTTTTTTTTCTTTCTCTCTTCAGACTTTGCTTATTGAAGCTAAATCAAAATCCAATCCACGTTCTGTGCACTTTTAAAACCCTAACATTGCACATTTTCTTCACTGTAGTAGCAAAATTTAATAAAAAATATAAATACAAAAAACATTTTTGCATAATTTCTTAGACAAATAATACAGTTATTGAATTATTTAATCATTTTTGTATAGTCTAACGTTAAAAGCGATTTTTGTTTCGTTATGAACTATATGATAACGTCATGAGCTATCGCAAAAGGGAAGTAAGCGGTTTTCGTTCCATTATTATTATTATTAGCATGAGCACGTAGCACATTTTGTGCTCAACTAAGGAGGCGTGGCCTGAACGGGATGCTAAGGTATACATTTGCTAGCAGAGTTTGATGATTCACATATGCAGCGGTGTTGATAACATAAACAAAGTTTACGTTTTACTGCTTGAATTAGCTTTGCAGTGTAAACACTGCTAGGCTAGTTAACAAGTGATGCGTGTAGGGGCTAGTGTGCCAGCATATTAGCACACCGTATGTAAGAGTCTAACTTGTACGTAATATTTGGTTTTGAGGGCTATGCTACCACTGTTAGTTTCACTTCCTCCTTGCTGCCAGTTCTGAATCTCGGTTTATTTTTATCGATACAAAGAGGAGATAGAAACCCTGCTAATGTTCACAGGAAAAGAAAAGGAGATTTGTTTTTTTTCAATGAATCCTTTAACTTTTGGTCCCATATAAGCAATACTTTGACTAACTTGTCAGCCAACATTGTGTTTGTCAGGACGACCAAAAGGGCTCAGACGCTGTACGATGGGCAGGAAACCAGTCCCATGGGAGTCTGTCACATTCCTATGGCCGAGCCTTTCTGTAAGAGAACCAGAGAGGTGAGTCCATACATCATCAATGATGGAGATGTTTGTTGTTGGGCTGTTTTGTTTCTTTCATACTAAAGCAGAAAACCTAGAATCTTTGACATACCGGTAAAAGTACTCGGTCTCTTCTGATGCAGGTTTTGGTGGAAGTAGCCCAGAGTTTGGGCATCAAGTGCCACGTACGCGGCACCATGCTGACAATCGAAGGGCCTCGATTCTCAACAAGGGCGGAGAGCTTATTGTTTCGACAGTGGGGCGCTGAGGTGATCAACATGACCACTGTTCCTGAGGTGGTCCTCGCCAAAGAGGCCGGAATGTGTTACGCCAGCATTGCCATGGCAACAGACTTTGACTGCTGGAAGGATCACGAGGAATCGGTGAGTGTCAAACTGCACATCATCGTTCCAGGTTCAGTGTCCTTGTGACATGGGTGACAAGGAAATTCAATACATTTTGTATCTTTTTTCAATTCCTGTGTATGTGTTCAACTAAACAAGCCCAGGATTTAATTAGTTTATATTCTTTCTGGGACATTATTTTTCTGTTATTATTTATACTGTGCCTTGACTTTAACAAGATTGGGAAACAGTTATGTGCAAAACACCATTGTATGTTTGAATTGGGACAACAAAACCTCAAGTCATGGCACTCAGTCAGTGCTCTGCGGCTTGTTTTGGTCTTGGAGTGACTGCGTCTCAGTCCGACACTGTAGATTATGTGGTTGATAAATAGCATGTGGGCGAGCGTTGTCACTGATCCAGCCAAACTCACAACTCCACTTCCGAGTTCCGGCAGCTGACCTCCATTGGCCCTCCTGTTGTTGAAGCCCCACCACATCCTTCCTCCTTCTCCCACGTCTTCCATCTACACACCCCACTACCGCCTCCCGCTTCCCTCCTGGCCACGCTGCCAGCCTCCGGTGCTCACCCTGCCAGAGGAGGTTGACTCACACTGAGTCATCGGCTGCACTGTCTGTTGGCAAACAACAGTAACATGAGGCTGGTCATGGAGTGTGTTATCAAAATAGAGCACTTGAGTTGAACAGTAACAATACAGAAACTACTGTATATTACCTGCACTGTACATCTGGCTCAGAGACTCACAGAGAATTTACTACACATACAGTATTCTTAACCATGATGATAGAGATGTAGATTTGCACTTGACTACAGGCACTAAGTGAGTAGATTTTAATTATACCAGGTGCGTAGATGTTTTTCCAGTCCATGACTTTGTGTTGACACAAGAAAAGCTGTTATTCAATCCTTGACTCCCCTTCCTTTAAACCAGATGATGAAAAACTGATGTACACAGCTGCTTGACAGACATTCTGGTTAATTTCAACCACGATTTTTATTGTGACATAAAATCATTACAAGCATAAATTTAAAGTTTTTTTTTCATTTCGCCAACAGTAAAAAACAAAACAAAAAAAAACGAACAAACAATTCATGCATTCAAAACTGCATCCCGCCAGTGCACCTGACGGAAATCTGGAGTTTCTGGTCATGTCAAAACACTTCTTTTTGACTTTCCTGGCACAGATTCCATTACAAGGAGACAATACAAGGATTCATGCGGCTACAATTGCGTTAGTGGTGCAGGGAAAGTGAGTCAGCATTTTCACATGTGAGTTCAGGCCTGAGTGCTGTTGAACATCATTCAACTTAATGACTATAGTACAATTTTGTCATAAATCTACATCACCTTTTAATTGATTTAAACTATAGACTTAATGTATTCTGAGATGTAGTCTTAGGATAAATGTTACCTTCTGGGAAGTTGATGATCAGATTTTGCAAAACAAAAAACACCTTTCGGTTAGCTGAGAGACAGTGAGAAATGCTTCATAACAAGCCACCGTCCACTCAGCTAAGGTGAATGGAAAGGTTTAGATGACGGATGTGAGACCAGACATGATAAATGGACTGGAGATATATCCAGAAGAGAGGAGGCAGAGGTGGAGGAGATGGATATACTGAGATTCACTTTAGCATGGACAGGTCAGAAGTCAGATTGAGATGGTTTGGAGATGTTCACAGGAGGGACAGTGGATACATTGGTCTTTAACGGTTCTGCCTGTTTTCCATCCCATGTTGTAGGTCTGCGTTGACAACGTGCTGAAGACTATGAAGGAGAACTCCAACAAAGCCAGCAGTATCCTGCTCTCAGCCATACCTCTGATCAGCGACATGGACTGGACTCACACAATACAGTGTGCAAAGGTAGGCTCTCTACTCAACGATGAGTCATTTTCAGAGAGTCTGTGGTTGTGAAAGTATTTTTGAAAGAGAGTTATTCAAACTTTGAGGAGCTTAACCGCTTTCAAAACAAGATATAAAAGGGGAATTTACACCAAGGCTAAAGTAATGAATCGCCCTCAATGTTAATTTTCATGGATATTTTGCTGCCCCCCCCCCAACCACCGTTTTACAGACATGAGCAATGATGGTTACCTGCTAAACACAGCAGTTATTGTTTGCACCACCCAGCATCATTTAAATTGTAGTCTTAGTTCACTTTGTTTTACAGTTACAATACATCAGGGATTTAATATATAAAGAATGGATAAAAGTTTTGACTTCCAGTTTGGAATTTTAAAGAGGCTAAATTAAAATTTTAGTGTTTATATTTTAATGCCACAGAAAATGTGACCTCTAGTGGCTGGTGGGGGAAGCTCATTTAGTTTTGAAAGCACATCGGTTTGATCAGGGCTAGGATTTCAATTTATTCCTGAAAACAAAACCTATGAAATAATTTATTAATGATAAATAGTCTTATCCTTGCAGCACATGAAACCAGTGGTATCAGTTTATAGCTAAAGGAACAAGCTTCACTGGAAACTGAGCTAACAAGCAGTGGTGCAAGCGTAAAAAGATATATTTTGTGATAATAATCTTTGAAATACAATAAACAAAAAAATGTATCCACAGATAAAGATAGAAAATAAGCATTTTTGCTGTTTGAGAACACATAAGAATGTTCTAATAGATCAACTAGTTAAAGAAAATATTTTCCAATGCTTAATTTAATTACAGTACGTCTAATTAATGGTTTAGTATCATGTATAAGGGCATGTTGTTATTAGAAAAACAAAGACAGAACATTTATACATTTCATTTAGTTAACGACAGACTTGCGCCACAAGAGGAAGCTTCATTTGACTTCAATATCAGGATTCTATCTGGCATCAGAGTGTTTTATGAGGCTTGGTTTGAGTTTTAAGATGAAGTTATCTTTTGTTTTAATTTATACTAATATACGAAGTATGTCAGTTTTAACTCAAATCTAAATATGACAATCCTTGCTTTATTATTATTTATTATGCTTTATTATTATTATTATTATTATAACCTACACATCGATAAGCCCTTGGCCCTTGAGTCTTTTTATCAAGGATACTGAAACAAACGCTAGATTTTAATCACACGAACTAGGCAGTCCATGTATTTGTCTGACTCAGATGCTTTTTTTTTTTGTCAATGCAGGCGATGGCTAAGTCGTCAGTAATGTTGCCGAAGCACTGAGGATACAAAAATCTCATACGTGGCATCTGCATGGATTCTTCTGTTGAGCGCTACATTCATCTGCAGTGAATCATAAAACGTCCTCTTTTCTCTTTTCAACTTTTTCAGTAAACATATGCTCTCAGTTCCCTAACCACCCTACGTTCTACCTCATAAACTGGTTTGGATCAGAACACTAAACTAAAAAACACAGTGTTTTCTATGTTGTTGATTTACATTTTAGATTTCTATGAATCCTAATAGAAAAAAAACTGTGTGGATTTATTGCAACACTATTGCTGAAACATTGTTACAGTACTGTTTAATGAATACTGTAGCACTATGTACATTTTTGATTTTGTTGATTTTTACGTGGTGGATTTCTTTCTTCTTTCTATTTTTTTTTATTCTTATTGTCACCCTGGTTGCTAACTTTGATCCATCATTTGTTCATTATGTACATCTTTTACAGCTGAAATTGATTATTTCGAATGTAATTACACTATTTTACCTCTTTGGAATAATTTTTTTCCCTTGACACTTTAAGGTAATGGTGAATAATACACTAGGTGGAAAGTGGGCGATGTTTAATGTGGTACAAAAATAGTCAGAATGCTCTATCGTTGTCAGTCAACACTAACTATTGACGGAGGGATTGTTGCAGCTAATTTCTGTCCTCAGACCTGTCTTTGACACTGCTGGAGATGCATCGTCTGAAAGTACTGTTTTTACAAACACGGTTTGATCCACAACTTTTGTCTGAACCAGTCAGGACATCAGTGTGGTTAAACAGCAGGGCTGGTGTTTAACTTTTGAATGCAATATATGCCCTGGCATAACATGAATGACTTCAGGTGCTAATTGTCTGATAATTTTTATGATGTACTTTTACCAGACTTTTAAGAAAAGGAGGCACAAATGTTTTCTAGGAAAAGGATGTTGTGGGAACACGTGATTGAAAAACCCTCTCAACTGCACACTACAATAAACCTGTTGCATCAGCCTCAGCGTGTCCTCTGTTGAACGGTTTTTACACAATATTAAAAACAGTTTGAACGGGTCAAACACTTCCTCCTGGTTACAGTGTGAAGATGCACATATCTTAAAAACAAAGGCAAAACAAGGAGAAGAGTCTCTGCTGAGGTTCTTTAAGCTTTACTTAATAAGTGCATAGATGACACAGATGGATTTGTGTTTGTCGAGAAAAAAAAAAACAGAAACCATTGAGAACAGCGACAGAAAAAGGCAAAAAGTCAAGAACAAGCTCAGGCACACGTCTGCTGTGGCGCATTTACCGCAGACTTAATAAATAGAGCGGTATTTTAAAAACTGCTTTTTCATTAGTGCAACAGGGTCCAGTTATCAGGGCAACATTTCTACAAAAAACAGCTCCAACCCAGTGTCTATGAAATAAATAGCGATTTCCGACATAATAGTGCAAAGACCCAGGTCTTGGTATTGCAATACATTTACAAAATCTTGGTGATTATTTATCATTGGTCTCCATAGTAACACGGTCAAGCTTTTAAAAATAGCACAGACTTTTTTTGCAACAGGAATCATTTATAAAAGTATCCCAGGCTAAAAAACGCGATCGAATTATTGCAAATATATAACGGCTCGTTCCATGTAACGGCTCACATTTCCTATAGTTGTTCAGCATCAATTTCCTCCCGAATGGACATTCACGATGGAACCGCCGTGTTTCGTTAGTAACTGAATCATACTGTAAAATATTATTGGATGAATAAATTAAAAGAACGTTATTAGTGACGACAGACCGCTGCAGGGCGAAGGCCGAAGGCCTCGGTGGATCACGGCATCTCAGCCTCCTCGTTCATCAACGTTCGGCCTTCGAGAAAAGCCACCACGTCTTCGCACCCGTACCGTCGGGCCAAATCGACAGGCCGACAATTTTTCATGTCCCGGGCCTGCGGATCGGCCCCGTGATTCACCAGCAGCCGTACCGTGTCCACGAAGCCCGTCCTGGCGGCGTCATGTAGCGGCGTGTCGCCGGTGCTCCTGTCCGACACGTTAGGATCGGCTCCCTTCTCGAGGAGCAGCCGAGCCACCGGGGTGCTACCCATCATCATCACCTAAAAAGATCGATATCATCATAAGGCGTAAAATAAATAATAATGAACTAAACACCCAATAATAACAATAAGAAAAGGTTTAACAAGGATATATCTAAAAGGCCTTACAGCAGGTGTGGGTAATCAGGACCGTTGGCATGTTTTATGTCTACCTTAAATATATATTTAATTCAATTTAAGGATATAAAACAGAATGACTAAACATAAAAAAAGGGTTACTCAATGTTTTTTTTCTGTTCTATAGCATCCGAGACCTATAATTTAATTATTTTGGAAAAACAAACATGAATGGCTACGTAGTTACTGTATTACCATCACAGAAACAGGTCTGGATTACAGTATAACTACGTCACTTTAAGTTATTTTAAAGAGATTTTGGTAAGGTCAAAGTTTCCCTATATTTTCAAGTACAACTGTTAGATTAAATATCAGGATGGCGGGTGTATGTAAAACAAAATATGCATCTATTCATAGAAAAGATCCTCCTGTAATGCTGGGTCAAATATACCTTGTCATACCAAATCACACTTGTGGTTTTTCTTCAGGCCTCGCCGCCATTTTATTTAATGTCTAATTCACTCGGTTCCACGAATTTGAGCCTCTGACTGACATACAGTCAGAAGAAAACTAAAGTTAAAGAACTTTCTAAAAAATATAGCCAACAAATACAGTCGAATGTGTTTTAAGGACGTTTATGACAAAGCCCGGTAAAAAAAAATACACCAGATGTTCTACGGTGTTGTTCCGTTATTCATTTATCGCACGTAGACAAATGTCTGAACGTTAATGTGTGTTTTCGTTTAATGGACAAAAAGACGCCGGTGCTTCTTTGTTCATTCCTAATGAGAAAATAAAGTCTGCTCGGGGCCATGACACAGACACACACCGCGTGCAGTAATGGGTTGTTTTTAATAACCAGTTTGACGAAGTCGTTCCCATTAAACGCAGTAATAGCTGTCGGACTTTTAGGATTTTCTAGCGGTGTTGACGCTGACCTGTATGGCGCTGCGTCCAAAGCAGTTCAGCCCGTTAATCTCGGCTCCTTCCCGCAGGAGACGGTGCACATCAGCAGCTCTTCCCTGAGCGGCAGCCGCTGTCAGCTCATCCTCGAGGGTCATCGCTGTCCTCGGGCAGGTTATCAGCAGCAGCAGCAGCGGTGGTCCGGAACTGACAGCTCCTTTTTTTCTGACAGGTATCTTGTTTTGATGCAGACTCAAATAATGGACAAAACGTAGATTTCGGGGAGAACACGTCAACGCGGACGTGCAAAAGAGACTCTGCTGACCGTCAGTAGGAGATGGCGGTTGTTGTCCACGTCTGAGATGCGAATTTGTCCACCGTAGGTCCAGCGGTCCGTCTCTGCTCTCTGTTTCGGTGTATAGTCCGGGCTTGTCTGTTTTGAATGAGTGTCGTCACGGCCATTGGCGCATGCGCCACAGCTGCTGCTGCTAATGCTATGCTACAGTTGGTAAAGAGCTGATATTTTTACTTTTATTAACAGTTTACCACATAATAATGCAGCGTTAGACTAATTTTTTATTATCAATACACAAACCGAACAATTATTTTGTTTCAAGGAGTGTTAGAACCCATTTTATGAATATATATTGTAAAGTGGCTGCAGTTGCTAAGGAATGTTTATACAGTTAATCCATACAAAGTCAGACTGACACCTTTACATTCGTGCCTATTTTGATTTCTAGTTCATTCCTCTTTTTTATAAGCAAACAAGTTTCTTTTTAAAATTAAATGTTCCGCATATGCATGTTGTATGTTCAGCTTACAACATATGTATGAACACACATGACATGTATTGTACGTATACTGTATGTTCACATACAGTATACATACAATGCATGTCATGAAAGAAGTGTGTGTGAGTATTGTTTTGTAAAAAAGTATCTTATCCCTACATACATACACATTTATTAAACAAATATAAAACCCTATTGTATTTTTCTCTTCAACCAGACCCAACGACTATCTTGCCATCTTTCCCAGATGCAATAAACAAAACAAACAACTTCTTCACCACTGTTCTAACTGATGGAAGCATGGCAGCTTAACAACGCCTGCATTCATGCCTTATGTTTGGAATGTGACGAATAATTGATCAATGAACTGGCTGTTGTGTGAGGTGAAGGCAGAGAGACTGAGGGTTTGTCATAATGAGTATAACAACAGTTAGGAATGTGTCTGTACCAATGATATATTACACCATGCTTGCCATCAGATTAACAGTGTCATTTAGTTGGCTCAGGTTAGATTATCAGACTCTGGAATTATGGAAACATCTCCTGTTTTTTTTTAATGAATGAAAAGATATTTTTGTGTTACAGAGGAAATGTGTGCATCCCATTGTACCACTACCTGCACTGGCATGTTTCAGGACAACATGTCGGTTGTACTCAAACATGCCGGCATTAATGCAATGTGAGGAGTGTTTGTGCTGAGTGTGCTGAGCATGCTGCTGTCTGAGCATTGTGTCGTTTACTGGGAAATACAACCCAAACAGTAGAAGTTGATAGGAAAAAACATACGCCAACGATTATAAATGCTAAATACCAGCCAGGGTGTTGTTTTGTTTTACTTGTTGGTCTTCTTCTACTCCATTCGGCTCGTTCCTTTTTTTAGTAGTTGCCAAAGCGAGTCAGCATTTTCCATCTCGCCCTTTGTCTCCTACCTGGTAGCTCCATTTCTAGGATCATTCTTCTACCAATATAACCACTGTCCCTCTTCTGAACATGTCCAAACCATCTCAATCTGGCTTCTCTAGCTTTTTCACCAAACATTCCTGTCTGTGTTGTCCCTCTCATCACTTCATTCTGCTGTCCATCCTAGTCACCCTAAAGAGAACCTCAGCATCTTTAACTCCTCCACCTACAGCTCTGCCTCCTGTCTTCTACCTATTCCTAGTGTCTCTAATCCATCCAAGAATGTTCAGAGTTAGAAAGTAGATTAGAACATTGCTCATGTTCACACTCATGCACTGCTTCTATTTTACTATAGTTTTTAACCCTTGTAATTCCATACATGCTTATTGTGTTAAATTTTTATTCTTCTTAATCTTGTATCTTGTTTTTTCACTCTTATTTCTACTTTTTCTAATTATACTTTATTTTATTTTGTCTGCGGTAATTCAACGTGCTGCTGTGCGAAAACAATTTCCGATCAGTAAAGTCTGTCTAAGTCTAAGAGGTGAAATATCTTCAAGGAACCTTGTACTGAATGTCCAGTTCCCCTTGTAGTAACTATTTTTGGATTAAATGACCTGGATGACTAACTGATGACTGGATGGTTCATGATAAACTTAATCGCTATATCACAAACAGTCTTTTGTTTTCTTTCATTTTCACTTCTGCATTCATGCAAGGCCTTGTATATTTTGTAATGACTCCCATTCATGTGGACTAGTAACATTGCTCATCACCATCAAAAGCCATCTCTGTCCCAAACAGGTGTAACCGAAACAGCTTTTTCACACTTCTACCAGCCGGAGAAGGGAGTGGTTCTAAAGGGAGTTCCTCACTTGTAACAGCCTTCTACGTCCAGTTGCTTGCAACCAGGGCTTCAAACTGTTTTAAGGAATGAAAATCGGAAAGCTTTGTGACTTTGCTTGAACAGAAATGAAACCAGAAACAATGTTTTGTTCTGGAATAGAAACGCTCGGAAAAAAAGAAAAAAGGTAACCTGTTAATACCGGTTGTATGTCAAAGTCGTTGTTTCCTTAAAAGCCCCAGGAGCTAATTTTTTTTTGTTTTAACTGGTTCAGGAACGTCACTTTAGTGGTGGAACACAAAACCAGAAACTTAAAATAGTGCTTCTGTTTTAGACCAATTGGCAAAAAATCTGGTTCAAAGCCCTGACTATGTCTGGTCATAGACTTTAGGATAGGATAAAGTAAAACTAGTATAAACTGGTTACCATTATTTTTGAATACATATTTCTGTTCCAGAACAAAATCTTGTGTTTATACTTTTCGTTTTCATTCCTTGAACCGGTTCTAAGCCCTGCTGGCAACTTAACTTTTTAGATATCATGACCAGGACAAGTTGGAATATATATAGATTATATCAGACATATATCTACTGATGTGATGGAAAATATCATGAAACGTTTCCAACAATTTAAAATATAACATCTTTTCTTTGTTTGTTTAATAGTCATTTTGATCCTACATTCTGAATCTCCCTGCCGAAGAAATGGGTGTTTGCCTTGGAGTTTGCAGCCTGTAGCTATGACAGTGTGGGTGGAGGTGTGTTGGTTTGGAAGTCCCCTGTGTGCACATGGATGTGTCTGTGCGGGCTGGTGTGTGTGTGTGATTACAGACGCATGCCCCTATTTTTTCCTCTTTTAAAGTAAGGAAGAGTAAACGCGTCCTGGCTTTTCACTGAAAAACACAGACTTTGGACTAGGGAGCTTCAGTTTGCTTTGAACAACAACCAAGGCCACCAAGGAACCAGCCGGGCGGTTGGTCTTTGTAGGTCTTCACTTCATTACATCATGGATGTGGAACATTCTTTTGGTCAGAAGAATGCTCAGGGAACAAAGTGCTTCTCTTTGTAGTTAAACTCAGCAGCCTGCCTCAGTCAGAGGCGGTCAATAGAAATGTGGGCATCATACTTAACGCCTATAAATATGATTACACTGTGATGCACATGCATAAACAACAAATGACCCTGGAACCAGATCTGCTTTCAGACAGTCTCTTCTCCATGAAGAATTAAAATTAAAAAAAGGAAAAACATTTGGTTATTTATGAAAGACAGCATTATAAGTGAGGCATATCTGCTTCATCTGGCATAAAATTATTTTCTTACTCAGAGCCGTGAAAAGGTGACACATTCGGGATTCCACGTCCAAGACCTTAACAAACAAATAGCCGACTACTGCCTCAGCAATCTATGTCAACAGCTATGAAAGGAGAGACTTGCCCTTTGCATCCAAGCAAATGAAATCACCTCCTGCTGACTGTTCATTTAAAATTCCCCTTGTACTACTAGTGTTGAATGGGTTTATTGTTATCTCTAGTGAATGCCAGAAGACTACGGGGCAGGATACTGTTTAAAGATTAGAGTTGACAGCAACAGAACTCTGTTTCCATAAATCATCTCCAATGTTGACAAATAATACCCATAAATTCAGATATTAGGATCACTATAGTGACCTGTTTCACATTCAAGCATTAGAAGGTATACTTTGACACCATACTGTTGTAGGAGTTTTTTTCAAAACAGGAAATTGCACATTCATTCTTTCATTCATCTTCTACCACAAGTCTCTTCAACAAAAACACCACCATTGGGTGAACATAGAAACTACACACCAATCATCACCCACCTCAGCACATCCAGCATATGGCATTCAAATGAATAGATTAAACAAAGCCTGTCATTCCATAAAACAGGACAAACTGCTGAGCAATTCTACACAATATGTGACATTTCACAAGCTGTGATGAGAAGAGGCCGGGCCTCACTTTGACATGTACCCATCACATTGTTCTATTATAAATAGTTTTAGGTTTAATTTTTTTATCAACCACACTGTTGTCGTGCTGCTTACATTGACAGTTCAGTTCCATAGTGTAGCTCAGGGGTGTAAAGAAATGATCACTGAAGAAACCCTGCTGCCTTAGAAAAAAGCTTTTTGCAGCAAAAGAAAGAAGTTGAAAGACTAACAAATCACGCGAAAAGAATGGAGTGTGATTGCAGCCAATGTCTCCTACACCTTATAAATCATGTTAAAAGTATGTCTGAGAGATAAGTGTCAAAGTAACTGTTGAATTCTAATTCTCAACACTAATTCATCAACAGCAGCAAAAGTGAGACACCAGAGCCTGTAAATTCAGTCAGGCGAGGATCTACAACCTTGTTACGCTTAAATACCTGGGTCATGGAAAGATGGTCAGTCAGACTTTGTGAAATATTATGTGGTTGATCAATGACACACAGATCTGACCCAGAGCTCTGTAAACACCTATTTTGCTGATTTGTTAACTAAACATGAGTTAAAGTCAAAAAATCTTCTACTGCTCCTTCCAGAGAACACAAGGGATCTGGCTCACACATTGAAAGATTTCAGTACAATGAGCAGATTCCAACAGAGGACACCAACCCGGTGACTGGGGGGCAGCAATGGATTACTGGAGATGCCTGCGGGTGTGTTTGAAAACTAAAAATAGTCAACAAAAATGGTATTGTTACTGTGTTTCTCATTACAGTTCCAGAATCATTATATTCTTAAGGGTGCAATGATGATGGTAAAAAGAAAAAAATAGCAAACATTTAATTTTGGCTGTATTTCGTTCTTCAAAAATCTTGTTCCTTACAACCAAAGTGATTTGTCTCTTTTTTTGCCAATTAGTTCAGAACAGAAACAGTATTTTAATGTTTCTGGTTTGGGTTGCACCATGAAAGTGATGTTCCTGAATTGGTTAGAACAAAAAAAAATATATATATATTGCACCTGGAACATTTTAGGAGACAAATGACTGATTGTTGGATACACAGGATTTTTAAAGAGCGAAATAAAACCAGTTTTTAAACTGCTCACCATGATTTTTAAATTAGTGTTTCTGTTCTGGAACCAAAAAGAAAAAAATGTTTCCGTTTTTTGTTTCAGTTCCAAGCAAAATGCCAAAAAGGTTCCGGTTTACATTCCTTTTGATCAGAGCATTTATTATTTTATTGTTTGCTCTTCATGTAACCGAGTGTCCTTGAAGTAGCTCACACTTTAAAAAAAAGGTTCAGTCATTTGGATTAAAAAAAACCCCTTTGTTAAATGCATCGCTATGTGAATGCTCATCTGAAGTGGCCTTTGTGCCGTGTTGGTCCATCTATTGACGACAGCCCACATGTTACATCAAAGACATAACAAGCAGTGACTTCAGTTAAACAAACATAGTTCAGCTGACTGCAGTACTGATAAAGGCTGATAAAGACAAAGACTGACGGGAGCATTTTTCTTTTTTAATACATTAAAGTTTGTCAGAACACACATTTGCATGAACCAGAGGATGACTTTCAATTTTAGGGGTTACCCATTATTACCTGCATCATTTACCAGTGTCATAACATAACAAATACCTTTATCTTTAATCGCTCTCATCAGTCACTCAAGTGCCTTGTGAACAAGTCTGCTTCCTTAACTGCTAGGCCACCACTGTTGCCCTCTAACCTGACCAATAAACCATTAAATGATTAAGACAGAATTTTTTTTTTTTTTTTTTGAAAAAATAACCATGTCAATGAGATGTGCAAGTAGATTATTTCAGGACTAATGCTGGCCACATTGTCCAAAATAAATAATAATAAAAAAAAACATGACTCTCAAAGCAGAGTGAGATTACAGAACAATTACAACGTGAGCTATTTTATTTATGTCTAGGCAGTGATATAGTTTAATGAAAACCACAAGTCTACAGTTTGTAAATGGAGAGACAACGGCGGCCAAAAAGCAAAAGCAAAGTGTGGGACAGCGGCAGGTGGAATGTGAGGACAATTACTTACAATTATTGCAATTACTTTTTTTTAAATAAATAAAACAAAACATAAGAATAACTCTCACCTTGTCTTTCAGTGAACTTGACAGTGGATTACTTCAACCTGGTCCCCTGAAAGTAGTAAAATATAGGTTTAATACAATGTAGAGCAGCTTACTTTTGAAATATATTGTTAAAGATACTTAAGCTGTGCTAATGACGCTAAAATACAATTTTACAGATCTTGTCTGCCAATGTTTTACTTAACTTCAGCAGTAGAGGCAAAGCTTTTTGGCTAAAATTAACTTGTTAAGACGAAACACCAAGAAAACCAAATAAAAATGGTTACTTACATTTTTTATCGTACCGTTCATCCACACGAGGTCAATCCGCAATATTAAGATAATATTAAAATGCCAGCCGCGAACTTTTTCAGCGTCTGACGTCAGATGCCATGTGTTTCCTCCGAGGACTCCGCCAATTTGCCTCTTTTCCGGTGTGAGAGAGTATACCGGAAGTCAGAGCGCGGTTTTGCATAGGCTACACTAGAACCAGGGCTATGTACTGCAGAGACCGCAGTCAGTTTACTCGGCATTTATTATTATGGACTTGAAGTGATTTGTTGTAATAAAAAATACTTTATATATAAATGAAAAAAAAGTTGTCCAGAGTAATGACAGCACGTTCTTACAGCACCACCTAGCGTCTGTCTGTGCACCTCGAAAATTGTATAGAATGTATCTTAAATATAGGCAGTGTTGTATAATGCAGGGCATTCAACCTTTTTAAGAAATGAAGAACGATAACCTTGTGGAATTTTACTTGGAACAGAAATTAAAAAACAAACATTTTCCCACTTAAATATATATATATATAATTTGTTAACATTACAGAAAAGTGTTTTGTTCAATTTGCCTGACAGTCATCACTGTCAGGCAACGTTTCTCAATGGGCAGAAACCTTGTACTGGACAGGTTGGTCCAGTACATTCAGTCAGGCCATCCAGATGGGTGACGGAGTGGGGGCATGGACTGAGGGTATCTTTATATTGAAGGCCATTCATATCTATTGTCTTCCTCATTCATTTGACTCTTCTGAGATGTGAAGGAGTGGTTTTCTGTAGCTCCTTGATTAACGTTTATTTAAATTTTGTTCTGTATATGTATTAATATGTATTTTGTCGGACCTCCGGTAAAATCCAGGAAGAAACTAATATTTTGTTATTTCTGTAAAAAGCGTCAGAATGCAAGGAGTTTTCCAGAACACAATGCAGGGGCTACACTGGGTACAGGGATGTCAATTCCATGGTGCAAAACAAAACCAGAAACGTTAAAATACCACTTGGCAAAAATTTTGGTTCAAGGCCCTGATTTTATTTGTTTAAAATAATTTTCCTCTTGTTTGGCTCAAAACAAAGACACAAGCTAATGAAAAGCTGGAGGAGAATTCACAGCCTCTAACCTAAGAAATCACTCATCGCTCATCTTCTGAATTTTTAATGTTTTTTACTTAATTGCAGTATTACTCAGATGAATGAGGATCAGCCGCCGCCCTTATGAATGTCTTAGCCCTTGCACTCCGGCAGGCTTTCTTGGAAAGATAAAGAAACAAAAGAAGGAATGTGCGTAATTAATGAACCCCCAAGAGGTTGCTATTAGTTTTTGCTTTTACATTAACTATATACTTACTGAATTGTTTTCATGGTTTGACAATGACAAGGGATCTATTTTTGAAGTCTTCTGTCAATTCCACAGCAGACATTAAAATGTCCTGAACAGTAAGTGTGCTAATGTTTATTTTTCAAAGTTGTCCAGACAGGACGACTACACACACCTCCAGTCTGGTGACAAAGAGGGAGGTTGTGTAATGATTAACCATCAGGTGACATCATTTCTTCATATATTGACAGTGAAGGATACTGTCAACAGTTGTTTTATAATGATCTCAAGTACTGTAAAATCTGTACAAAAAACTTTTACAATGCTGAATGCCTTTATAAGTTGTTCCTGTTGATGGAGTTTTGGAGCAAAGCACTTGTTATCAGCTTTCCAATCACAATTAGAAAGGTATATCAAATCAGAAACGAAAATCAAAGTAAATTAATCATATCACTAAACAAAATTACATTGTCAGCAGGTTAAAATCTATGAGTGGATGCAGTCCTTCCTTCTCCCTGTTCTTTTAGATAAATATACTGTTATTATTACCGTATTAATTGTATTTTATTACAGGCATGACTGTCATTCTTACAACACATTATAATCACTTGAATGGAATTAAAAAGGTGTAAAATGAAAAGAAATACCTGCAGATGGCAGCATCATGACGTATGTGTTCATGCTCGTGTTTTTTCTTATAAAATATCGCAGGAAAAATGTATTATTAATGTCTTCCCATTTAGATAGATAAAGATCATGTCAGGCTAATTCTAATCACAGCAGTGTGTGAGTTTTGTGTGACTGACGTTTAATAGAGAAACAACTGAATAAAAGCAATAAGAAAAAAAATTAACAAAAATATATAAACTCTATATTATAATCTATAAATAAAATTCTAGACAATACTCTATAAATATTAAAACGCTGATTGTTTTATGGAGTCATAACATTGCAGGGGCTGTAACGGATGGGAGTCAAGGGCGATAATACACCTGGTGTGTGTCATGTCACAGCATTGGGTAATAAAGTGCAACTATGTTAAAAAAGCTTGTGGTGTTTGATCAGATCTGAAGTTATTCGTTTTTCTTCGTCTTGAGTTTTTGTTGGGATGATCCGGAGGCTGCTGTTGATTTCCTGTGGTTGATGAATCCTGTTCCCTGAAGTCAGGAGTGATGTATTCACACTTCCTGTGCGTAGCCACTGGTTGTGGGGGCGTTTATTGAGTAGAATCGAGCTGATTACTCAGCGGAGAAGCCGTGTGCTCAGACTTTAATAGGCCTTAAAGTGCCATTAGTGACAGAGGAAGAGCAGAGAAGAGGGTAATAACCTGCCCTGATACAGAAAATCCCTTCACACAAATAATCAAGAACAATATTCAGGAAACACGTTCGATAACAGTAGTTGCAAACCTGGTGCCTGCGGTCACATGGTAGCCCCTGTGATCCACATAAGAGGCCCATGGAGATGTGAGGGGTGTCAGAAAAATAAAACTAGTCAACAAAACAGGTCAAAATACAAACTCTTTCTGTGTTTTTAGATGGATAGAACATATACATGTAAAGATATAGACACACACACGTCCAGGTCCATGTATATCTATGATATGTGTATGTAAACATATCTACATACATGCATAATGCAAAATGTATACATATATACGAACAGACAGCTGCATACCTTTATACCAATTATAGGTGTGGTCACTATTGCGTCTGTAAAACCTCCCTAAGGTTTTATTAACTGTTCAAGTCTATCAGATCTTCGTGAATTTTGTAGGATACTTTGATAAGTTGATGTTTCTTGTAAAAAAAAAGGTTTTTCAAAGTATGACTGAAATTCACGTAAATTACTGCCTCACTTTGTGAATTATATATATTAGTTAAATAATATTTAACAATAATGTTGAACCACGTGATTGTTGCTCTGTTGCGACAGGAACAGAAAGAGAAACCAACCACAGTAATCTTCACCACGTTCATCACGCTATGGTGGTGACAGCGCTTGGATAATCATGACAATGATCATCGTCATTGTCAGCCACAAAAATACCCTGTGAATTGCACATGACCAGCAGGGGGCACAATTGGACCTTAGTCAAACCTGCACACTTTATTTTTTTCCATCATTATTTTTTCCCCACCACCTGTATGCACACAAGTACACATTCACGGTTCCTTTTGTTGTATGGATAATATTTAAAAAATAAATATGAAATAGAGAGAAAATTACGTCAGTGATAATCTAAACCTAAGGTTTTGTCATAAAAACACAATTTTTTTATGTGTTTTTAAACCTGACATCTTTTTTTTCTGGTGCACTTAAAAATTCTGCAACGTTTTGTCATATGAATAAAATGTTTGAATGAAAAAAAATCCTGACAGTGAATAATGCCCAGTGTTAAATATTAAGGAGTGATTTAGACAGACTTTAGTCCTTAGTTGTGCTTCTTAAATTGCTCTGATGATGGGTAGTGTCACTTCCCTCCCTTTCCTCCCTTTCTTTCTCTCCTTCCTCGCTTTCCTTTTCCTCCTCCCTCTCCTCCCTTCTTCCCTCCTCTGCCTCCCTCCACTGCCTACATCGACACCATCCCTTTGGGCAATATGAGGTGTCTAGGGGAGCGCAGGGGGTTGAGACCAGGGAGATGGCGCAGTCACTGGTCCATGTAATAGAACGATAGAGGAGTGTGCCCACACATGGACATGCACAAATGCTTGAACACACACACACACACACACACACACACACACACACACACACACACACACACACACACACACACACATTCTGGGCTCCAATATAAACCAGCTTCCTTTTGATATATATATTTTTCACAATATGTAACGTTAAATCATAAATACAACACATTCATTTAAATGGATTCCATATGAAAAAGTCTTATGATCTGTGTGAGTATATATTGCCATTCGTTTATCTCACATGAGTCAAACTCATGGCCTGGGGATCATATGCAGCCCGCCAAGACATGTTGTGCGGTCTGCTAGAGCTTGAAAGCACTAAATCGATGATTTGTATGTTTTATTACAACTAATAATATTAATAATTTTTAATAAATAATTACTTGTGCAACAGTGGTGGTCTAGTGGTTAAGGAAGCTGAATTAGGTCCTCAAGGCCTCAGGCTCAAATCCACCAGCTGCCAGGTTGCCACTGAGGTGCTCTGAGCATAGCATTATACCGACCCAGTGGGTTTACCATTTACAGAGTGGCTGACGGTATGGTGCCGTGTGATTTGGGTGTCAGTAGTGGAGACTCATGCCACACGGAGAACAATCAATTGTAAAAACATTTGTTTATATGTAATGGAGTAGTTCCATTGAAACAGAATTCCATTTAGAACAGTTCTCTGAAAATAGAACTGTGTTGCTAATGCGGCCTCTTGGTAAAAAGAAACAAGTTTGACACCAGTGGTAGATCATCATTAAGGGATGACATCCCCTAATATAACGTTCAGTTGCACCTCAGTAACTGTACTTTTAAACTTAATTCAGCAACATCTTCTGGCAAATAAAAAATATTATAAAAGCTTAAAACTTTTTTTTTTTTAAATTGCCCCAGCGAAGGTGTGTAGCCCACTAAAAGACTTAGTGGTTTAGGATATCGTTAGCCTCATAGAATAATTGCCTAAGTCATTTTTTGGCCACTATTATCATTTCAATAAAAAAAAATTGTTTTCGGAAAGTTGTTTTTTTTGTTTTGTTTTGTTCCAAAAAACATTGAAATATGACTTAGGCAATTAGGAGGCTAGCGATCATTTTAATCATTTTGGTGACATCTGGTGGTAAAATTGTCACATTGAGCTGCATTAAACATATATGATTTCATTCAAAGAAGAGTCTGTGGGAACTCTCAGTTATCAGCAGGTCTGATAATATTGTCTGGCCATTATTATTCACTCCATATTAGCATAAATATATGACATTGTTAAAATCAATATTGTCTTTTCCTCCAATAATGAAAATCCAATAGCACAGTTCTTAGGTTGTGACCAATAGATTGAGAATGTTTACCCCAGTTTTGTGGGAAAAAGGTGACTTATATATCTTATTGGTCAATATTGGTATCAGAAAATTAAGTGTTTGGACGATATTGCCAAAAGTTAATAGTGTTCATTCCTATTTGATTCTATTAACTTATTAAAAGCAAAAGTTAGAAAAGTCACACTCACTTTATCCAGTTAAGTTCATCATTAAATACATGTCATTTTATATTTCTTCAAAAATAAAATCAACATATTTCAGTATGTGAAGTTGTCACATACAAAACGTGAACATTCCTCACCCAGATGCTATCCCTTCTTTTGTTTACACCAACTACGACAGCTTCCTGTCATGTGATCCACCTGTCTCCAACAGGTCTAGACTAAACACCTGTTGTCAGGGAGCAGGAAGAGGAAGCCTGCATCTCTCATTACAGACCAGCACATTATTATAATGAACATGCAACCACAAGCAAAGATAAATAAAGTTGCTTCTGCTCTTCTGCCCCGAGCTCTGCCCCAGCGCCTCCACCCCCAGCCCTGGCTGTTATTTGTTGAAGACCTTAAACTTAAGGGCAATTGCGTGAGAAAATATCAATTCCTACACAAGCTCTCTAGAGGCAGATCATTTGAATGCAACATTTTGCCTATAAAAAGGAAAGCAGTAATAATTATTAGTTCCATTTTTATCTGGGAATGTCTAACTGAAATAAGTGGACTTTAATCAGGGATATATGTAAGAATTGTTATTGTTTTTCCTTTGATAACGAAAACACAATAATGCAATGGCTGCTTTTCTCTGAACGATGTGGGCCATAATAATGGTTTTGGGGATAAACAGCTGTATATTAACATGAAACACACTAGATGGCAGCATTGTGGCTTGCTTGTTAATCTATCTTAATAAGCAGGGGGTTGCATGGAGAATGCAAATGGCAGCAAATCATACAGTGGTTTCTACTATACATTTATTTTCATTTGTTTATCTGCGACCGGGGACAGCAGTCTCCACAACTACCACCCAAATCACACTGCACAATAATGTGAGCCTTCCTGCAGGTGTTGAGCCCACTGGAATTATGGGGGTCAGGGTGGTGCGATGGTCTGAGCAGTAGCAACCTGTCAGCTGGTGGTTTGTATCAATAAATAAATATATGATGTGGCCTGTATTGACATCTGCTGATGTCATTATTGGTGTTTGGAAAATATTAGCATATCAGATCTCAGTGGGGAAATTATAATCTGACATCCTTAGTTTTAGATAAGAAAATAAATGAATCAATAAGTTGCAGTATTTCCCCTTGAAACAGTAAATGCCTAGACCAATAGATGGCACTGTGACAGCAGAATTTTTTTAATCCGAGACTACACAGCTTAGACCTTCTCTATCTAATTATACATTAGACTTGTAATATGCCATTCCACATCCTAGAGTCTCAGATGAATGGCTTCCACCTCCTCTTCTCTTCCTCACCCCTCATCCCTTCCCCCAATCTTCACACTGTTCCGGCCAGCTTCCCTCAATTACTGACAGGCCATAGCATCAGGGAGGCAGTGTGTGTGTGTGTGTGTATGTGTGTGTGGACTGGAGGGTGAAGTTGGGGGAGGGGTGCATATGGATGTGATGAGCGGTGCAGACGTCAGTGATAAAGTAGCACACAGTGTGTATTTACAGGTGTGTTTGAGTACGGGCATGCGTGCTGTTTCCCTGTGTTTGTGCTAAATGCCCATGGGGCAACTGCCTGCCACATGCCAAAGCTGCTGTAGGGGCGACACCATGACAACAAGAGTATGACATTTCTAAATACATTCAAGCGAGAAAGAATCCATTATTTCTTTTTAGTTAAGTTAAAGTAAAAAAAATAGGTGGGAAAAAATAATTACTCCACCTGCCGTGATTGGGAGGAATAAATGGGGTAATTCATTTTACTGCGTACGTTATCTTCCCAGGTAGACGCCGAATGAGCTGCTCATATTGTTGCCGTGTCTTGTGGATATTTTTCCCAAAGCTAAAAACCAGTTGGTGTGTCTGCACCTTGTTTGTTTAAAGGTATAATGCATATATTATAGCTTTAAAAAGGTCATATATTTTACATAATATTTCCCCCCAGGATTCAGTTGAATTAAATGTTACACACAGTTTAGGCAGATATTTAAGGAGATATTTTAAATTAGTATCAGTATTTCCACAACAACAATACCAAAATTCATTTGTTCAATAATATATGGTCAGAAGAGACAAGTTGTATCCTTTCTACAGTAGCACTCATGTTGGGTTCACTCAGTTTTGGATTGCATTTGCCCTTTAAAAATAACTAAAAGTTAATCAGTTCTTTAAAAACCCATACAATTAATTCAGGAAATTAAAATTGATCATGGAAGAGACAGTGAGTGGGACAGTGCAACAGTGTTAAGTGGAAAAATGGAGCTTGGTTGAACACTAGATGTTTCTTCGTATCACAAGGAAAATCTTGCAGATTCTTAAAAAAGTTGTATGTTGAGGAGCTTGTATCTAGGGGCTCCATTATAAATGTTTGGTGTCAAACGTTGGTCAGTTTCCTTTAGACCCAGAAATACCCTTGATTAATGAGGTTGGATCTGGTGCTTGCAAATATTTTGACTATTGGGCGACAGTAGCTACTATGTACAATTTGATGCATGGACCAGACAGATTAGTGTGAACTCAGATAAATCACATAAAAAAGTAATGAATAGAGGCTAAAATGCTTTAAACCCTTTCGCTGATTTCTATTGAGGAAATGTTGGCATTGTATGAAAAAGAAGTATTGGTGGTCAGATATTGGCAAGTTCATCTGGGAATACAAGAAGCTCAAAGAAAATACGTTTACTGACGATATGATTGGTTGAAGTCAGTGTGATTGAGTCTGTGTGTATGTGCTCCTACGTGTGTCTAATGAAGGTTGGTGGAGTTGGATGATAACCGCCCCACCCTCTCGCCCCTCCTCAGATTTCTTCATTATGAACTGACACAGTCTTGCTTCATTAAAAACCCAGCTCGTGTCCACCAGTGCTGAGAGATACTTCAAACATGAAATCTCTAATTTCCTGTCTGGGTGAGTGTAAATAATTGAATAATTTGACACAGAAGACAGTTAAATAACACTCAGTGTCCACAAGGTCTGGGAGACACAAAGAGGACTTTAGGAAAAGTAGTCTTTAGAAAGTGTAAAGCAAGAATGCAGAATAGTTCTGACCAATATTATGCCATATCTGTAAAAACCATGACAGTTTCATTACATTTGTTTTGTCCTGAAAATGCAAATTATTCCCAAAAATAATTCTGGGGATAAATAGTGAGTTCTGAGAGTATAAGGAAAACCACTAGATGGCAGCATTACAGCTCATTTAAGTAATCTCATACTCGTAATATGTGCAAAAAAAACAAAAAAAAACAGCCATGTATTGGTTGTTATCAGAAATCACCAGAAATTAAGTGTTTGGACCAGACCTAGGCAAGCTAAGGCTCGGGGGCCGAATGTGGTCCATTTGGCTTTTTAAAGCAACCCACCAAACTTGTCCAAATTATTTTCACTGTCCTTCAATCTTTTCCCTGCAAAAGGGAATTTTTCCAATTTTTCCAATGATTAGTGTGTCAAAACTTTGGCTTAGCAGTAAAGGACCTGACGTGGGTCCAAAAGGCCTCAGGTTTGACTCCACCAGCTGCGAGTATGGAGCAGGCTGATGTGGGTGGCTTTCCTGCAACCCCGGAAATTGATGAACATGAATTCATGACTGAATGTTTGTAACTTTTTTATTATCATAAAGTAGAAAAAGAAGGTATAACCTTAAAATCTTGGTTCATAGCGTTGGTTGATTTTCATTACTCTGCATTTTCATTCTGGAGTGAAAGTTACTTTTAAACTTCAGCAAAGTGGTTAAAATCCAAATCCAAATTGATAAATTTTTAGATTATTTTTTTGTCGGTCAATTGTCAGCTGTGGACTTGTCTACTGGTCTGATGGACTTCATAATTTAGTCTTTGAAAGTTCATGGTGCAGCAGAACGGTGTTCAAGAGGGTTATTGAGGGGCAGGTTGAAGGGGTAAAAGGGTTTGGGTGTGAATCTGTGGTCCATTGTAGAGACCAGTAATTGAATTGAATTTTGGTCCTAGATTCTTTAATTAGTGACATTGTTTGGGACACGGACGGTGCAGAAGCGGAGAGCTCTTCTGTGGGGTAAGAGGGATGCTGAAGGGCAGACTCAGGAAGCACCATACACTCCTCACCCTGGAGAGGCTATTGTTTGAATGCACCAAGGTGCACACACACACACACACACACCAAAAGAAAGGTGGGTGTTTTAGTCTGGTAACCATCAAGTAGACTCAACAGTGTCTTCCTTATTTCATTTCACTGACTAGTGGAGGAGCCAAATCACTGTCCTGTTTATTCTATTAACCTGAAATTAAACCATTGTTTAGAAAATGATTCATTTACAAAAAAGTTGTGGATCAATATATATATATATATATATATATATATATATATATATATATATATATATATATATATATATAAAGTTTTTACAGACAGACAGACAGACAGATAGACAGACAGGAGACAGAGCTGGAGGTGGAGGAGTTAAAATGCTGAGATTCTCTTTAGGAGAGACAAGGATGGACAGGATCAGGAATGAGGTGATTAGAGGGACGACACAGACAGGTTTGGAGAAAAGCTGGAGAAGCCAGATTGAGATGGTTTGGACATGTTCAGAGGAGGGACAGTGGATACATTGG
>JAFBJS010003787.1:43947-57947 GCA_016785265.1 Paraplagusia blochii
TCTCTCTGTCTCTCCGCTGTCCTCCGCTGTCATCGCTGTGGCAGCAGGAGACATCTGGACCACTGTCACGCTTGACACAGTTGGATGATGAGGAGATGTGTATAAGAGACAGCTTTACATGTTTAGTGAAGAACAGCTCTCCGTTCTTCACTTAAAGAGTTCTTCACTAAAAAAGATTATAATTTCAAAAGAGTATAAAGTAATAAAATTCAGACGTGTCCAATATAAACACAGTCAACCTCTGCAAAAGACTTGAGGCCAACTGTCAGGTTAAAACTGGGAATCCAAATGAAATGAAGCCTAACTGTATAAATAAGTGTGTGAAAGTGTCCACCTGGTCTACAGATCTGTCAGACATCACCAGGACCAAACAGACATTTACCATTCCCAGACCATTTTCAGCCTGATAACCATCGTGATGATGTGTTGTGACAAGTCGTGGCTAATAACCACAGTCAGCTCGTCACCAGTGGCCCAGTGTGAAATATGCAAAGACAAGAACCACTGTGATTTGCACTGCCCCTCCCTCACATCACGGCCACTGGTCTGATCTCATTTTGGGGCTTTTCAGAATTTTTATCTACGGTAGCAGTGACTCGTCGCACGTCAGCCAATGAGAACCAGGAGGAGGTTTCACTGAGAGGAGCAACAGAAAGAGAGAAAGAACCAGCATCTGGGTGGACAAATATTTTTGGTAAAGCAGACTTATCAACTGTCCCATCTGAGATTTGAGAACTCCTGTTGTTTACATCAGTATAAACATAGCCAGTAACTAACTATCACTAACTGATTATTGATGCATATATTAATAGTTAGTGGGAAGTTGCTTATTACTAAATATATCAATAAGCGATGTCAGATATTACATTTTGCCAATATTGTCCACACACATAATATCCAATTCTGATATGAACCAATACCAATATAGCTCTGGTAATATTTATTTTTTTCATCTTTTTAAACACCTGTATTGTGTTGCCGGTGCCAACATTTTGCATATGACCCTTTGATTATTAAAATTAATCAATTAATTCAGCTGCAATGCTGCCATCTAGTGACTTTCACCTAATATACAGGCGTTTATCCCCTGAAGAAATGTGAAGTATTCTTACAGTTATTACTAGGGGTGTGCAAATTTTTCGTTTTGGATCGGTTTGGATCAAACTGAACCGAATCGGATCGTAGCCTGTGGATCCAGATATGAATCGGATCGTTATGTGAGTGAATCGTCACAACCTTAATTATTACACAATATGCTGACATTCAGCATTTATACTGATCCGCTGATATTATCAGACCTCTAACATGAACGTGAAAGAATAATGCGGTATCGACTTGAATCATTTACCACACATTTGGTTCCACAGTGAAGCTGTTACCATGTCTGTGTGTTACATCTGCTTTACATGCGGAAGGTCCGTGGACAACAAAAAACAGTAAACTTTTGTTTTTTTTTTGCAAATGGATTCATGAAATCTTAGTGAGTCATACGGAGGTGCCACCAAACTCTTTTCCTGGTTAGTATATTTCCATGCTGCTGTAGAATCTTGAGGTTTCATAAGAAAAAACCTCCTCTGCAGGGCTCAAGGTAAGGACAGGTTGACTTCCAGGAAATTTCAAGGGAATTCCAAGGACAAATTCAAATATATCAGGAAGGAAGCGCCTCAAGCCTTTGCTTACGTCTGCACCTGCTCTGATGTTCGGCTGTGAAGCTAAAGCCGCACTTTGTCAAATAGATATGAAGATGATGAGGGAAAAAAAATAAACCACAGAGGAGACAGAAATCAAACAAAGTTTGTGTCCTGCTCTGGTCGACTCGGATTTCTGTTACGTTGTTGGGAGAGTGTTCAGGGCAGCAGCAGCTGTGGAGAATATTCAGTCACGTCCATGAGAGGGAGAGAGAACCACAGCTGTATCCCAGAGTCCAACAGTGTCACCCAGCCAAACAGCCAGGTGGTTCACCCCTCCCCACCGTTTCCTCTACTCGACTCCCTTCCTCCTCCCACCAACCGGCCTCATTATGAGAGGGAGAAAGCTCACGCATCCCCCCCCTCACCTTCCAACTACCACTACCTCACAACCGTGGAAGGAGAGGTGGAAGGAAAAGGGGGGGAAAAAAAAAAACATGTCAGGTGCTAAATGTGAACGTGGATTAGTTTCTATGCCAACGGCGGGAGGACGCACTCATACAGTCAGCCAGCCAGGGTCCCTGCAAGACACTTGTTTTTGTCCCTCTTGTTTTCTCTCCTCGCCTCCGCCCCCTCCCCTCTCCTCCCGTCTCCTCTGTGCTCTCTCTATCAGCAGAGGAGATAACGCAGGGCCCTGTGCCTGGTATTAAACCTTATCTCTCCAGCTGGGCTTTAGGCCTGCTGGATTTGGTTGCACAGACGCTGCAGTTCAACTCAAACATGCCTTGTTTTAATGACCTTTTTATTAGCATTGCTTGTCACCAGGAGGCTTGATGTGGTTAAAATAATTCAGCTGAAATTCCGGACTCCATCCTGCTCAGAGTCTACAAATATAGACATCTCATTAAAGTTTTATATTCACATTTTAATGGAGTTCGATGAGTTTTTTCCTGCTGTGTTGAGTATACCACAGTACAACTAAGGAAGAAGCCGATCTTTCCTTTGTCACATTTCCTTCTGGTGCTGCTGTCCTTCTCCCTGTACGGCAGATGCTGGGTAGGTAACAGGAGGAAAGAATGAGGAGCAGGAGACGGGATAGAACAGGAGGACAGAGTAGACAGAGAGAGAGCAGGAGGCAGGGGAAGAGGAGAGGAGAGGAGAGGGGAGGGGAGCAGACACCTACACACAGACAACGAAGCAAGGGAAGGAATGGGTTAAGGTGAAAACAATAACAAGGGGAGCGGGGAGCGTGCATCTGTGTGCGGCTCCCTGGAAGTGTCAGGCTCTCTGTTCATTGACAGTGTCGTGCACCCGCCGCCCTGAGAGCGCCGGCAGCCTCACAAAGACAGACAGCTTGAATTAATCCCACGGGGGGAGTGCGTGACAGTTTGGCAGAGCGGAGAATTGAAAGGGAGGAGGATGCAGAGAATGGGGAAGGAGCGAGCATTTGTCAAATCATAATTAAATGATGAATCACTATTCCGTTATTAACGATATGCCCACCCAAAACCTCCCCTCCACACACACACACACACATATATACACACCAGAGGAAGCAACGGCCAGCGGCCTTGTAGCCACGGAGATATGGAGTCAATACATTTATTTTCACCCTGTCTCCATTTTTAGTTCTTATTCTTAGATTATGTTGACTTCTATGTTATGTCTTTTTCATAAAGACACAGTCCAATATATTAGGTACATGTGTAAAATAACTTGATTAAAAACATAGAGTTAATTTCTTTGGTTTGGAACTCCGGGATTCAACTCCTGGTTAAGATCAAATCCTGGTCAAGCCAGACGTAAACTGTACGACTTTGTCCGTGGTGTCATCCATCTGCTGCTCATACTGTACAAGCGAATCGAAGGGAAGAGCAGTTCACGACTCATGATTCGAGTTCTCACACTGTACAGTCTGATGCTCAGGTCGTACAGTGTCTTATTGGACCGCTCACATTGTACGTTCACACGCGACGCGTCTGATGTCTGACTCCTGAAGCCAGAACTGCTTGGGATAAAAGCGTCTGATGTGAAATAAAGACGAGGAGGTTTAAAAAGAAGCCAGTATTGGGAGGTGCACAGATGCCCACAGTTGCTCTCTGAAACACAATGAGAATTATGCTTAGCGAACAAATGCATTTCTCTGGCAAATAGTACCAATCTGTGCACAGACACGAGAAAGAAAAGGTGACGATGAGGTGAATGGAGCAGAAAAGCTGCTCTGTGTTGTTTATTTATTTATTCCTGCATATCTCTGCAGTGTGACAGGTTTAGTTAAAAATTGGGGGTAAATTACCACCATTTGAAATACATTTGATTTTCATTTAATCGATCTTGAGGTGATAATCACTTTTCATTGACCTGTGTAAACCAAACAACATGAGACGCATGATTAAGCCAAAAATCTTGGCAATGTCAGGGAAAATCAGCTCATATTCTCACAGTGTATGGCGACTTTGGGGCAGTTGATGCCATCTAGTGGACTCACCACCTGCAGGAAGGTTCATGAGGGACGGGTATGGGGAAGTGAGATTTGGGGGTGGGCCATTGGACAAGACAAGTGGATGAATTATTGAATTATCTCCTATGTTAGAGAGCCAGACCAATCACAAACACTAAAGTGAACAAAGGTGTGAATATGAGTGTGAATGGTTGGTGAACTCTACAGCAGAGGTGTTGAACTCATTTGGTTCATGAGTCCATCAGTACAATCCAAAAGCTGTATTTGTCACATGACATTGCAGGCAACGACAGTAAGGACGGTCATAAAATAATTAAATAAATACCAATAAGTGCATTTGTTTCCCCCTTTTTCCTTCTAATATGGTAAGTTAGACCATTTTAATATTCAATAAGTCATAATTTGACAAAACAATACAATGCACAATCCAAAAGCATTTGTGCCTTAAAACGTTCATCAAACGGACCAGGTTGAGCCACTACTGTGCCATCTTTGGCCCCCAGGCCATATGTTTGACATCCTTAAACTAGAATATATGTGACTGTAATTAATGTGTGTCCAGGGTGTTCTCTGACCTAGACCACTGACACCTTGATTTAGCTCCAGTGACCTGAGGAAAAATAAGGAACAGACTTCTGTTTTATTTATTTACATTTTTAAGAGTATATTTTATTTTCAGTTGTATGGTTTGACTCTATATGTGATGTTATTTTTGGCTGAAAAAAAGGTGCTTTGGGCTCATATATAAATAGACCCTGTAATGTATACAAAGAATGTAGATGATGCGTTCATGACAGTCCGTCACTTTTATCTGAACAAACCTACTCATATGAACGGTCTGATTTTCCCAGGACGTCCAGGATTCAGACAGAGGTTTCAACCCTTATAATGGTCAGTAGTAAACCAGCCCACCTCCCACCCCATGATGCACCTGGGGTGGGAGGTGATTTGACTTTTTGCAGTGACTGCAGCAAATGGACTCTACAGATTAGACTGACGATGGTCACACACCAGGATATGACATGAAGGGTGAGGACGATAACCTGTTAGAGGAGAGAGATGGAAACTGGAAAGATGGGCTGTGATTGGCTGTAATTGACAAGCTGCCAGCAGGAGGAGGTGATGGTTTAGAACTAGTTTTCTGCTGAAACATCCAGTCATCATGACTCGAGAACTTCACTATTTTACAAAGGAAGTGACCCAGAATCATTAGTTAGAAGTATCTGTATTTATTTGTAGGAATATATGTATATATACAGTCATGGAAAAAAATGATTAGACCACTCTTTCTCTAATTTCTTGTCCATTTAAAAGTCTGCTTCCACTTAATCTACATTAATCTGGACAAATATAATAACAACCAAAAAGGCTCATAATTCAGTTTAATTTCAGAGCTGATTTCTGGACAGTGACAAAAATCACTTCCGTTCCTACATCACTAGCAATAACATTGTACTGACAAATACAGTGCTTTTAGTCATTGCATTGTTTTGTGTTCATTGTTTCCCCTTTAGTGGAACAAGGCATTAAGATGAACAAGGAATTGAAGAAAACAACAGAGTGGACTAATCATTTTTTCCATGACTGTATATATAGTTAGGGGTTAAAGGGGTTATGGGGTTAAAGTTTAAGAGAGACAAGACAAGGATGGACAGGATCAGGAATGAGGGACAACACAGACTGAAAGGTTTGGAGAAAAAGCTAGAGAAGCCAGATTGAGATGGTTTGGACATGTTCAGAGGAGATAGAAGAATGATCCTAGAGATGGAGCTACCAGGTAGGAGACAAAAAGGAGACTGATGTATGCAGTGAGGGGGGACATGGAGGTAGTTGGAGCCAGAGTAGAAGATGGAGGGAACAGGGCTCTGAGAAAAAATACACACACGTAGATAAATACTTTTTTTTTGGCACTGTGACGTTGTAAATACATATAAATACATACATATTTGTATACATACTTGCTGGAATCGTATGTAGGGTCAGTACAGTTTAAATGTTTATATGTATGTATATATATATATATATATATATATATATAATTATATATATATGTATATATATAAAAATTCAGAATAACCGGTAAATACATCTACACATGCATCAATCTCAATACCTGTTCATCTTCTCTGCCATGAACAACTCTGCCATTAAACCGAAAGGACAGACTTCACTGTGAATTCTCAATCAGATGACACTTCAACGCGTGTTTAATATTCAGACATTAGAGCAGCCCTGACAGAAAGGAGAACCCAGTTCCTCCCCTCGTGCCGTACACACTCGCCTGTTTTCTCAGAAGTCAGACGCAGAATTTGAAAACCTGGAAACCTTGAGAGGAAGTCAGAGCAATGAAAGAGCCATTAGCACCACCTCTGTGAAAGAGCCATTAATCAAGACGGAGCTGTGCTGCTCACCATGGCAAGCACAAAGTACATTAAGAGAAACGCCTTCAAGAAACCTACTATGTCCGATTGCCCTCGAAGTAACTAATTTTGGATTGAATGACCCGGAGGACTGAGCATCTACGCAGATACATTAAGAGAATCGTTGACAGATGATTAAATCAAATGAAAGTTATCTCTATTTAAAAGGTGCGTCTGAACACATCTTTCTTTTTGGACTGAAATCTACTCTTTCAACACAATTTTCAAGGTAATGGAATCCTCAAGTAGAAGCCTAACACAGGGGTCTCAACAATAAGGCTGGCGGGCCAAAATCGGCCCACGAGGGCAGTGTTTACCAAACCTTTTTCCCCCTCAAACAGCTAAAAAAAAATTCCCCTTCAGTTTTATAGCTGAAAAACCTCTCCAAATGATTTGTGATACTTCTGCCTTTTACTGCAATGCTTGCATTTTGTCTGTACATGGTGTAAAAAAGACATTTCCGCTTGACTTTTACATGTAATTTATTATTCACATATTAAGTAAATATTCTCACTGAGCAGCTGTTTAAGTAAAATATGACAAAATGAAAGACATATATGATATGGACCCTCGAGTTACAAGCACCTCGACACATAAGACATCAAGGTACTGTGATGCAGAGAAAACTTTTTGCTTCAGGATTCATTGACTTTCATACATATCTGTATTTGCGTGAACTGCATGTTTTTTTCATTATTCTTCATGAACAGTGCCCCCCAGAAAATGTTGAGGATGATAATGAAAAGTAATTAAAATCACATTTTAATTTTATGTCACAGGAATCCTTATATACTGTATTTTTGTGTGTGTGTGTGTGTCTAACAATATTAAAAACATGGTTTTAATAAGTCAATAAGGATGAAGAGAACCGGAACAGATATTCAAGATACAAGCATCTCAAGTTTACAATCGTGGAATGAATTAATCTCATATCTCAAGGTTCCCCTGTATTTCCTACTAATCGTCATTAATTTCAGCCCAAATCAGGTCCAGCATCTCTGTCTCCTTTTGTTGTCTTCGTATCTTCCAGGTGTGAAGTTCTGTGGCGGCGGAGAACGCTCCACAGTCATGGAAACACAGTTGCATTTCATGATTTGATCACAAATATTAAACGTAACGTCTTCTCTGCATCCATCCCTGTAGAAGTAAAGTGGATGTACATTTTAAAGTGGGATTGATATAGAAAGTGAATATGGAGGTTATTGATCGCATTAGTCAGCCATATTGCGTAAACAGTGTCAAAAATATGGCAGCGTAGGTTTAATTAGGAATATTGATGAAACATCAGGGAATTTGCTGGTTCAGCAGGCCACACATTATTAGGGAAAGGTTAAGTGCCACGCCATCATTTTATTTCCCTTCGTCTCTTCTCTTCTCTTCTCCCTCTTCCTCCTCCTCACTCCTCGGGCCTTTTCCTACCATCCAGCCTTCAAAGAATTACCTTTTGTTTTTTTTAGGACTTTATAATTTCCCAGATCAGATCATAAAGATTGATAAGCGGAACTGCCAAAAAGAATAGATCCTCCTCTCTCAATTCATGCAAGGATGCACACACACACACACACACACACACACACAAGCCCTCGCTGTCATTTAGCAGCATCCTCTTCAGTAACGCGCCCGCAAGATGGATGCCCCCTCACACACATTTATCTGCCAGCGCTGCGGTGCTTTATTATCTAATTTTGACAGGCCAGTCCCGCCCATTGTGGCGCTGCACCGCTGCCAACATTTTCCCCAGGGACAGTCTGGGCGAGGCCTTTGCTGAACCCAATCGCAAAGTGCTAAACGCGCAGTGCGGCTCGAATGCTAATTTACTGTAACCAACCTGCTGTAAGACCTCCTGTCACTGCGCCATCGTTTCTCTCCTGCCCTTTCCCGGCGACCGCCCTCACCTCAGAATTCACACAGGCCTGACTGCGGTGCAGAGGTTTTAATTTTCTCTGGTATATAAAAAAATTCTGCATTTTCACTCCAGAGTCCAGGGTCTTACATGGAAAAAAAAAAGATGATTTGGGGGGGAGGGAGTCTGCACCTGAGGCGGAGATGACAAGACAAGATTGAAATGTGTGTGCAGCCCTGCCAGTCGGCTGCGATGAGGGATGACTGTTCGCTCTCTCCTGGGTCTGAGTGGATGAAACATTAAGCCATCTTAGGATAACTGATGGTGGCTTGATGAATGGTTGTAGTTAGCATCATGGCCATTCATCACCACACAGAGAATGATTGTGATTCATCAAATTCATGGGTTTGTATTAGAATTAGCCTGTGCTTGTTTTTCACGTCATCTGGACTGTGAGGCCTGTCATCAGACTCTGACGGCTGGCCTCATCAGCCTGTCAGACTTTGCCTTGACAGGTAATGGCATGTGACAGAAATGTATTTAGGTGATGCCTGGCATTCTCAGGCAACTCCATGGTCGCCTGCTTTTAAACTTCACACAGTTCCCTCATTATAGTGACGTTTATCTGTTAAATTCACACTTTTTTTTATTCACCTGTGATCAGAAGATATAAGGTCAAATACTTTTATTTTTTTAATCACTAATACACTTCCTCCTCCAAGCCTTTAGTCCAGATGATACAAAAAAACAGCGTCAGTCCTCAGACCAGTCAGTCAGTCAGTCAGTGCTGTATATTTTGCCACAGTTTTTTCTTTTGTCGTCCAAGAATTCTTCATTTCTGGGGTTTCAAGGGCCACGAAGGAAAGAAAACAACAACTCAGACCACATTCACACCTATGGATTATATACAGTATGGACTAGAAGAAGTGTCATTGACTACTGAGAATGGAATAAATGCAAGAATATTGATTAATAGCTAAAATACCCATTTTTTATGTTATAATTCAAGCCTAGGGACCGTCATCATTTATCAGGATACTTTTATAATTCTAAACTCTATGGTAGGTTTTGTAAATACTGACATTGTGCTTCTTGATTGTGATCTGAAGATATTGTAACATGTACAGTGCAACATATCCTAACCATTTCATTCACAGACACTGTGGTATAATTATTTAGTTTTAATCATTTAGTGTAGAGTCTACACTCTATTTTACTCATAAAACTGCTTACAGACAAAAAATGTTCTCAAAATATCATCATATACTCAATGCACCATATTTGAACCACTCCATTTAAAGAAGGTCTGGACAATTTTATTTACCTTGCGGGGAGTAGGAAGGAGATGTGTTCGTTTGAACTAAGATAAATTGCATAAAAGTCATGTATAAAACCTAAAATGCTACATTTCCAATAGCCTCTCTGACTACGTTTTCATCTACTGAGAAAACACAGTCATTGTAGGGAAAAGGCAGAAGTATAATGATAATATAAACAAATTATTTAATTTGGACAAGGTTGGCGGGCCGCATTAAAAAGCTCATCGGGCCACATCTGGCCCCCCGGCCTTAGTTTGCCCAAGCCTAATTTGAGTGTTTTGTGGTACAGTGGCACTAATGGCACTGACTTTACTCATTAAACTGCATCTAGACATGGGGAGGTTTCCCCTGGTTTTATATACAAGTTTCCTATACCTAGGAAAACTTGTTTTTTCATGAAAAAAGTTCAGATTATTAAACAGTACTGGTACTAATTTTTTGAGCAGGTCTAGAAGATGTCAGTTAACCTGGGGCAACTCCTGAATCATGCTTTTAATCAGATGATTCTGGTAAAAAATCCTGGTCAAGCTCCAGCTGATTCACACCAGGTGCATTGCCAACGCTGTTCACTAAGTTACTGCAACGCCGAAGACAATTTTCTGAGATGTTGAAGCAGAGCTGAGGGCTGTCGTTAGCCCACGTAGACGCGAGATTCTTTGGGATATTTTTCAGCCCCCCTCGAATCAGATAATCCTCATTTTATGTCCTCCCTCCGCTACTGTCATGTGGTGCTTCAGCCATTGAATTGGTAATTTCATTTCAGTTCTCCCTCTTCCCCCCTAAGGCCTGGAGTCCTAAAAGCCCCCCTGTGCCCCTCTTCCTTCCCCAATCCTTACATGCAGAGCCTGCATTCGGTCAAAATTGCCTAAACCCTGAGCTATTGTAATTTTTGAAGAGGCTGCCGAGTGGTGCTTAGAAGCAGGGGAGAGGGGAGGAGGGAAGAGCCTGAGTGAAAAAAAAGAGGAGGCTGTAATGGCAATGGCATTGAGCATGCAGGAGCTGGGTGAGTGCGTGGAAGGGTGTGGAGGATGGATGGAAGGATGGGTGGATGGGAAGGTTCTGTTAAGTGCTCTCGTGGAGGAGACCAACCCTCCCTCCTCCTCATGGGTCGCAGCCTCGCTCTTTTTATTCTTACCCTCTTTCAAGCTATTACCCTTTCACCTGGACAAGCTCATCACACATTCACTCTGGTCACTGCCACTACTCACACGTCCGACATTCCGACCGCGACTGTTAAAGGGAGGAGAAGCTGATGTAGATGTACTTCTGCAGAAACGGAGACAAAAACAACAACGTGAAGCATTTGGAACATGCGCGGCTTTTAATGGGTTTTTAATCTCTATGTGAGCTGAGAGGCTAAAAGCTATTTATTCTTAGACTCGGTGACGAGTACGTTTTTCACCAGGACATATACAAACCTAGATCGACAAGTAGCATAAAATATATTTAAGAGTATGCGAGATGTTATACAGGAAAATGTTGCTCTTCATGTTAGACAAAACAACCAGTATAACAAATCAAATACTTCTGAATGAGATGAGAGCAGCGGCAGCCTGGACCGTTTTTAATGATTTGGTCATTTCCCTGATTTATGGCTCATAAATGTTTCTACATACAGTGGAGCCCCTGCATCATACCTGGGCAAAATAAGGGCCAGGGCCCAGATGTGGCCTGTTGGGCTCTTCAATCTGGTTTGCCAAACTCGTCCAAGTTAAACTATCAATTTTAATCATCATTACCTTTTCCCTGCAATGCCCACTTTTCACCATTAGTTTAGTAAAGGACATTCATGACTTTTACACGTAATTTAACCTATTTCACAAAAATTCTGAATCTACGCGCTCCTGGCCCAGGTCCTCATGTCAAATTTTTACGATCTAAAGTGGCCCACAGGCCATATAATTTGCCCACCTCTGCCCTAGAAACTAGAAACTAGTCCCAAAGTGCGTTTCAATCAATATGAGTTTCCCAAGTTATGAGTGAGAATTTTTTTTGCAAGATTTGCCTATGAGGGAATATTTGGTGACGAGTGCTCCACAGAGCTCCAATTTTCCACTCTGTCTTGGTCACTGTCCCTCCCTTGGTCATGACACTGACACTTTCTTTCTGCCCCTCTTTTTTCTCTCCCTTTCTATCGTCTAAATCGTCTCCTCTCTCCCAATCTTTCCACTACTCTAATGTTCAACGCACTGTCCCTCTGTCTCACACACTGTCCCTCGCTTTGTAATTTTACCAATCGCCTTCTTTCTCTTTTTCTGTTTCTTTGTCTCGCTTCATCATCTAAAACCACTCCACTCTCCCAGTCCTTCTTCTTGGTGGCCTGACATTCCGTCTCACACATTGTCCCTTGTTTGATTATTTTAGCCTTAAAATGCAGCAGTTTTATTTCTCAGAGAAGAGCATAATTTAGTTGTATAATCTCATCTTGATTTTTCTACTGGTGGTTCTGGGGAGTTGTCGTTCCTCAGGTGAGGAATGAAACTTCTTTCAGCTCCAAGATAAAGTCCAATTGATTACAACTAATCATTTTGGATATTATGACTTGGACTGAAAATCTTCACTGATATCTTAAGAAAACCAACCCCAAATGTACACATGTCAAAAGATGCTACGATTCTTTTCAGGAGTCACAAAATGGATCAGGAATGAGGTGATTACAGGGACAACACAGACAGGAAGGTTTGCCTATGATGGTGTGGACATGTTCAGAGGACGGACAGTGGATACATTGGTAGAAGAATGATCCTAGAGATGGAGCTACCAGGTAGGAGACCAAGAGGAGATTGATGGATGCAGTGAGGGAGGACATGGAGGTAGTTGGAGTTAGAGGAGAAGATGGAGAAGACAGGGGGAGATGGAAAGAGTTGATTCGCTGTGGGAACTCTTGAAAAAAGACCAAGCTGAAAGGAGAAGAAGACGGTCATCACTGCTCAAAGACCTCAAGACTTGTGGAAGTGTAAATTTCAGGTCAGAGACTTGGTTTTGTTCTATTCTATTCTTCTTTGTCAACCAATCACGGTTGTCCCCCTTCAAATTGGCTTCATGACACCTGGTACCTGGGCTTCCCACCTGATATTGACAGAAATAAAGACACAATCAGGGCTGAAACATCTGTCTATGTTTCTCCTCTTTGGTCCAAGTCTCCAGTCCATTTCAAAGTGTTTCAGTACAGAATGATTTCATTGTTTCATCAGTTGAAAATGCAACTGATCCATTTATATGCATAACCATGTCAAGCCACACGACGCTCCGAACCATATGTCTGCCCTGCAGAATTAAACTCCATAAAATTACTAAAGAATTCTAGTTAGGGCTATGAAGTAATTAAAACCCAAATCTTCATTGATCTGATCGTCTTATTGCTACAGAGGGAAAAGTTCCGCTTCTGCTGCAATATTGATATTTATCTGTGTGGGTGTTGGAGTTGCCGGTTCACCTTCTGTGTGCAGTGTGTGGTTCTCATCAAGAGTAAATCCAACGCACGCTTTCCAGCACACAGGGTTGTAAACAGCCCGTGTTTATAAGGAGATCACTCTGAACACTGTATTCAATATTAGACGCATTAATTAACATAGTATTATTTCTCACAAACAGACAAAAGGTTGGATAAGAAGAAAAATTAAAAAATAAAATTCCAGCAGTGAAGGTTGGACCCCAGGCATTTGTCTTTGTTGTTGGATTTTTTTAATATAGTAAAAGTGAGCAATTAAAAAAAAACCACTGCATTTATTATTGGATGATCAATATACTGCATGGACATGTACTTTATATATGTGTGTATATTACATGTGTATACATGTGCATACATATGTATATCTGGGTATGTATGTGGATATATATGTACATGTGTGTGCGGGTATTTTCGTTTTCGCTCCTGTGAGCATTGAGTGGGGACGATACCATGCTCAGTGGGTACTTGGTGGTAGGGGGGACTCGAACTGGGGACCCAAGCCAGCTTTCTTAACCACTAGGCCACCAACTGCCCCGTAGATGCTCATATTTACACACTTTGGATTTAGGATAGTTGAGGATAGACAGTAATATAATACAACATAGCTTCACTCTGTAAGAATTATGTCATTGTAATGGTGAAATTTAATCACAATCACAATATATATAATCACAAATGTGTCTATATGTGTCTATCTATCTATCTATCTATCTATCTATCTATCTATCTGTGTGTCTGTCTGTCTGTCTGTCTATCTATCTGTCTGTCTGTCGTCTATCTATCTATCTATCTATCTATCTATCTATCTATCTATCTATCTATCTATCTATCTATCTATCTATCTATCTATCTATCTATCTATCTATCTATCTATCTAT
>JAFBJS010003787.1:71152-104968 GCA_016785265.1 Paraplagusia blochii
ATCCTAGAGATGGAGCTACCAGGTAGGAGACAAAGAGGAAATTGATGGATGCAGTGAGGGAGGACATGGAGGTAGTTGGAGTTAGTTGAGGATACAGTGGACAGGGGAAGATGGAAATTGTTGACTCGCCATGGCAAAGAAGATATATACAGTATATACACAGTATATATATAGGGATTTAGTGATGCCTTTCCTATCGCAGCAGTTTATTTCCAAAATCCACAGCAAAATGGGGAAAAATTGGAGAGAGACAAGGAGTACGCATTCTATATGCCAACAGTGGTTTGTACGATCTCTTCTTCTTCTTTCTTCTTCTTTCAGCTTGTCCCTTTGTCAGGGGTTGCCACAACAAGTCAACATTTTCCATCTTCCCCTGTCCTCTCCATCTCCACTGCAACCACCAATCTCCTCTTTGTCTCCTACCTGGTAGCTCCATCTCTAGCATTCATCCTCAATGGGGTAAACAAGGGAAGGGATCCTCACCCAGGACAGACAGGTGGGCTCATCACAACTCCAGACTAACTATTGACATTTCATCTAACTTGAAGCCAAATAACAATCTGTGATTATTTAATCACGAAAGATTCAACCATTCCAACCAAAAACTTCTTCAACTTCAGTCAACAGGAAGTTTATACAGTCAACGTTACAAGGACTTGACTAATGACACTGTTCTGATTTTTAATTAACACATTAAAATTGTTTCATTGTACTTTTTTTCCTGAAGGTTAAGCAAAGAAGTGAATTCAATGTTACTTTTTAAGTCTTAAAATACTGTATCTTATATGTCAATATATCTGTATATTTCTTACTATTCCAGATTGATGGCTGTGATGTTTCAAGGAAAAGAACCAACCGGACCAATGAGGAAAAGCAGGATCATCAGGGACAGATACCAGACCAGGCTGCTGTGAGTAACCAGGGAGCAGGTTCTTTATCAGAGAGCCATGCTGAACTTAGAACAAGTGATATTTAACATTATTGAGGAGAGGATGCAAAGCCCACGAACACAGGGCGAAAAATAAAGAGAGAGGGAAGGAGGGAGGAAGGAAGGGAGGAAGGGAGGGAGAGCACCTGTGTCATTGTTATCCCTGTTGCCTGGTAACGATATTCCTCCCTGTGCAGCAAATGGAAGCCATTGAAAAAAATTCCTCCTGGCAAAAAAAGGGAATAAGAAGATTCCATATTTCACTGTTTTTTTTTTTTTTTCTTTCTTTCTGTTCGGACTCGGTTGTTTTTCTGTCCATCTGAGCACAAACAGGTTCTGACAATGAAGTTCACTTCAAAGTTGCATTTTACCTGAACAGGCAAAATCTGAAAAAATGAAATGGTTAAAAAATTATTAAAAAGGTTAAAATTTCATTTTTTTTGTACATGCACATAGTTATAAAAAAAGACAAGAAATGTCAAAAAACATTGTTTTTTTATTTCATTGTCTTAACAAAAACACGTTTGAAACTGAAAGTGAATACTGTAAACTTCTCTTTCTTTTAGTTTAGCTTTTTTTGCCACAGAGATTTATCATACTCCATCTTCCCTTGTTCTCCATCTTCTCCTCTGACTCCAACCACCTCCATGTCCTCCCTCACTGCATCCATCAATCTCCTCTTTGTCTCCTACCTGGTAGCTCCTTCTCTAGGATCATTCCTCTACTAATGTATCCACTCTCCCTCCTCTGAACATGTCCAAACCATCTCAATCTGTCTTCTCTAGTTTTTTCTCCAAACCTTCCTGTCTTTGTTGTCCCTCTAATCACCTCATTCCTGATCCTGTCCATCCTTGTCTCTCCTATAGAGAACCTGATCACAGTTAACAACAGATTCCATTGAAATAAAAGTATAACAGTTTTTCAGAAGGCAATATTAATATATGAGCCTGAGGTTAAAAAAAGTTGCAACAATTTAGTTAAAAACTCTTCTATGACTGTAAAGAACTCACTCTTGTCTTTTTTTCTATGGAATGTCTTTTGCACTTGCTGTTGATTCTTACACCAATTGAAAAATACCTCAAAAAATTCAAAATAACCTTCATAAAACCATAAAAGTTTAACCATTGAAGAGTCTTGACATCAGCACAGGCTTCATTACATACTGTATGCAGACTTATGAGGGTCAAGTGTTCCGCTGAAGGACGAGGTGTTTGTGATTTACAGCAGTATCAAGGTGGAAGACGCCGTATTTGCCATAGCACCACCTTTATGTCTATATTTTTCCAATGTGTCCAACTCAAACCAGGGGCCAAAGCTGGCATACAATCTGATTATATTTACCCAGCATCACCACAGTGCACATGCACATACATAGATACAGTGAAGAAATCATCTTCAAGAAATCATATAATTTATTTTTTTTTATAACTAGTAACATAAATAGTTACTTTTTGAGAGAAGTATCTAGTAACTAGCAAAGTAATAAGTTACTTTTGTAAAGTAACTTGCTCAACACTGGTTATATTACATTGCATTACCATCCATTTGGCAGACGCTTTAATCCAAAGCAGTTCTGGCTGCAGGATGTGTCATGTATGGATCAGTCCAATCACAACCAATGATCAGATCACACTGTTTGATCACACCAGACGTGAAGAGAAAAAAATATATAATAAAGTGCCAGTCTTCAAACGTAACACTGCCGTAAAAGACAAACACCAAAGTGTCTTGTCCTTAACTGGGACACCAGACCGCTTTATTGGTGTCAGTTGAGATCAGAATTAGAAATAATAATTATCAGCAAAAAGGTTCCTATCAGACATCCTTTCAAATCACAAAAATAGAAAGTTAGGGATAACAGACATTTCCAGATGGTATAAAAAAACTGTATTCCTTCGTGTCCCTGCTCGCGTCTACCACCCGTCTCTGAGAAGTCTGTTATCTTTTCCTATTGGCTGGCAAATGGTGACTTAATCAGGCAATAACAGAGGGAACAAAATGATTTTCGCTCTAATCTCGGAGCCAATCATAAGCAGACGCAGCAGCTTGCGCGGAGGAAAATGAGCCAGTGCCTTGAACGCAAATGGGCTAATGGCACGATTATTTACTCATCAAGGTGATGGGAGAACGTCCGTGTGAGGCACCGCACGTGTCTGAACGTGTGAACGTCTCTGTCTCTGGTGGCAGCGGGTGCACGGTCGAATCTCAGCGTGGTAACAAAAGCCGGAGCCGTTGTCACAAAACTCAATCCCAGGCGCCGGGCTTTTAAAGTGTTGCCTCTATTCTCAGACAGCAGCAGACAGAGAGGAGAGGAAAAGAGGAAGAAAGACTCGGGAAAAGAAAGCAAGGATGTGTCGGTGTGTGAGTAGAAGGGTTGTTTTTTTAGGCCTCTTGCTGGAAGGATTGATTTTAAATGCTGTGAAAAAGCAGTGTTTACTATCCTCTCTGGCCAGCTCCCTGACAGAACCAGCATCAAAACAAGATTTGTATCCCCCTCCCCCAAACCGCAAAAAATACTACAGTGAAAAATAGGGTTTTCTTCATAACCCTCCTCCTCCTCCAACCCCCCAACAACAGTCTGTTTGTTTTCCCAGATGCTCCGTTTACCACAGACAACGGTTAAACTTTCCACGGTAGGAATACAACTCCATCCCTGCTTTCATTAAAGAGTTCCCGCATCAGTACTGCACCCCCGGTACTCATTTCCGTTCCCGTCCTCGTCTTCCACCGCTGTCATTTTGTGAGTTTATTAGCGACGGAGCGCGGACTAAAATCCCACACACACAAAAATCAGGTGTAAATTGTAAATCAGCCCCAGCCTTTTATTGCCGAGCGTAACCTCGCTGAGGTTAATCACCTCGCCATCAGCTGCGTGTACGACAACAGACTGATAATCACCTCCGGGTCCCGGACTGTGACCTGAGCTCTTTAGATTTCTGCATTCAGAACGAACCACTTCCCAATCCTAGAACACAATGTGGCTCATTGAGCGCTGGTTGGAATTCAGACTGAATGCCTAACCAGATTTGAAGGAGAAAATTAGCTTTTGTGGCACACGGCAACACTCATAATTATCTGATTGTTCGCCGGGCCATTAGGAATTTGATTTATTGTTCTTGGGCAGTCTGGGATTTCTCATCTCCGCCTTGGACGTGGGTTACATACACAAATCTGAAGGGCTGGGGGGGAATATAAGGGAAGCAGTAGCCATATGTCTGGGCTGTTAGAGAGCCACTTGTTAGAGGAAGTTTAGCCTCCACCCGCCTGCAGCCACAGCCTTAATTATTAACAACATGTCTCTGTCTGAAGATCTGTGTGAAGGCGGCTCACTGCTAAGGTGCTTCTTTGAGTTTCGGCTACTGCTGACACGTTCACTGAACACTGAGGTATTCATTTACCCCAGAGCTCAGAAGCAGCTCCTTCTGATGTAAACGCTCCTTCAGACACGTACGTAAATTCAACTGTGGGTGAAAAGTCTTCATACAGGTGTTATAATGTTCATGTGTCAGGTGACTTCTGTCATTATATTAAAGTCTATCTATCTATCTATCTACCTACATACCCCTACTGTCTATACCTACCTCTACCAGAGAGATAGATCTGTCAACCTTCCTACATGTCTACCTCTCTATTTATCTATCTACCTACCTACATACTTAACTACCTACTTGCCTACCTTTTTACCTATATGACTATCTATCTGTCTACTTACCTACATACGTAACTACCTACATGTCTGTCGACCGACCGACCGACCGACCGACCGACCGACCGACCGACCGACCGACCGACCTATCTATCTATCTATCCTCAAAAGCAGCTGGTTGGATTCTAACCTGAAACCTTGAGGACCCAAGTCCGCTTCCTTAACCGCTAGGCCACCACTGTCGCCCCCTGTGTTATTATAAAATGAACAAAAATAAACTAAACTAAAGCTATTCCTGAAAAAGCAACCAAACACACCTTTAAGGTCTAACATGTATTCTTACTCTTTTATTATTATTTTATCTATCTATGAACCTACTTCACTACCTCCCTGTCTACTTGTCAACCTATCTGTTTACTTATATTTACTGTCTACCTATCTCTCTGTCTGTCTACCTACCTGTCTATCTTATACCACAAGGAGTAAATTCAGTAAGCCCTTGCAACCTACTCAGGCTGCCACTGGAGGCACTATTGGGAATAAAACTGGAAAACTCTGCATACATGAACCCAGGATTTTTTTTCCTCTTCCTTTTCACTTTATATTCTTTTATTTTTTCATCCTATTGCAGGGTTTTGCAACTTACACTTAGGTACGCGTATTAAACAAAAATTTAATTCCATAGGCCTTCAGTTTAAATCAGACATCACAAACATCTTCCAGCCCAACAGAGCTGGAGAGATGAGCGCCACCTGTAGGCCAGTGTCTGACATGGTCATCCATCAGAGAACTGTAAAGAAAAGTCGACTGCTAATACAGTACAAAGTCTTTGGAACCAAGATGACAAACGTCCTAAGAGACTGTGGAGTTTGTCATAGCTACATCAGTGCATCAAGCAGCAGAAATGTCTTTACTCAACCCTGTAGATTTGCACATAAGCATCGGTTGTTACGGCACCGTGGAGAGTAAGATCCTCACACTGCACCACCGTGCAATCTAATCTAAGGTATTATTTTCATTTCAGCTGCATGGTAATCATCTTACAATCAGTTGGCTGTAATTATCAATTATAAGACGGAGGCTGCGCCATTATTAGTGAATCAGATCAGGGTTTGGTCCCTGCATTTAAACCAGACGTAGGTGGAGTTTGTTGGTGTCTGGTTCTCGGGCAACAGACTTTTTGACCTCCTTAAAATCCCATTGTCACCGCACATACGTCAGGTCTTGAAACCTGGACTTGGACTGAAGGGTGATTTGTTGTTTTTTTTGAGTTCAATAAACTGAAAGTATTGATGTCATGTGCACTGCTTTTACATTCCTCTCATATTTGCAGGGTCACAGTCTCCATCACTGCCACACAAATCACATACTCCCTCCATACTGTGAGCCATCCTGTTGGTGGTGAACCAACTGGAAGTTATGTATAGACAATGCTATGCTCATAGGCAACCTGGTAGCTGGTGGATTCCAACCTAAAGCCCTGTAGACCAGTGTTTCCTAACCTTTTTTGTGCCATGGACTGGCTAACTGTCGGTCACGCACCGGTCATTAGGTTGCAGCAGATAATAACATGAAATTTCTGGTGTTCTGAAATATTTTCCTACCTATAAAATCTTCCTACCCAAATTAACTATGCAAGGATTTATCAAGTGCACACAGCCTATAACTATCTGCTACCCTAGCGGTATACAAGGTTAGTAACTTGTATCAATGAGTCTGCGTAAATTTGAGTTCATTGTTGTTGTCTTCACTGAGGAAAAATGTCTCCTAATCATGTTGATGTGGGCATGGATCAAGTGTAAGTAATAGCCACACGGGGGCAAAAAGGAAACATTTTTTCTCTGCGGCCCGGCACCAATTCATCCACGGACCAATAGCGGTCCCCGGCCCAGTGGTCGGAAACCACTGCTGTAGACTTACATAGCAGCTTGGCCACATACATCAATATAAATACACAATTCTTTCTACAATATTGGATTTTTTAAACATTTTTTACTAATATGAATGCATTTAATTTTGTTTAGTAAAAAATAATTTAAATAAAAACAATAATAATGGGTAGTTTTACCTATTTTATTTGTCCTATATTTCTTTATTTTATTTTTTTAAATATATGTACTCATGTGTGTTCAATTTATCTTAAATATTCAAAGACACCTGATCATGAAGGGTTTTTCTACTGCTGGACTTGTCCATTCACCTGGTTTGTTTTCATGTCACATATATAAAAATATGTATCAATAAATTCAATTTTCTGATTTTAAATCTCCATACGGCTCAGGCCGGGACTCAGTGGCTTTTTGTTTATTTTTTATTTTTTCACGTCCACTTCATCCCTCTGTCTTCCACACCTGGGTGCATGCACTCTGAGCCCAGTGCTGTGGAACAGCCATCCGTCAAAGTGTTGCCGCTGCAGGTCCGGGTGCATTTACATACTGTAGATAGATGATGGAGCGATGATGGGACGCCGGGGTCTTTAATCAGACGCAGAGAAAAGAGAGAATCCTTGTTGTCACTCTGGGGACGAGTCTTTAGGAAAGAAAGGAAATGTCTTTTTCTTTTGTTCTAGGTACTGTTCCACCGACACGCAGTGACTTCGGGAGTTCCCGTTGACGCTGAAGGATAAAAGTTCTAATGTTCGACTTGGAACACTGCTTTAATGGGACTGGTTTCCATTCTCTTCTGTTTCTCCAGATATTTGATTCTCTGCAAATACATGTAGATAAAAGAGTAAGAATACATGTTAGACTTTAAAGGTGTGTTTGGTTGCTTTTTCAGGAATAGCTTTAGTTTAGTTTATTTTGGTTCGTTTTATAATAACACAGGGGGCGACAGTGGTGGCCTAGCGGTTAAGGAAGCGGACTTGGGTCCTCAAGGTTTCAGGTTAGAATCCAACCAGCTGCTTTTGAGGCACTCTGGGTCTGACACTATCCTGTTTCTGTCCCAAAAATGTGTGACCAAAACAGCTCACACCTTTGTCCACAGGAGAAGAACCAGAAACTGATGAAATTCCTCAGTTGAAGATTTAAAGGTCTTTCAACTCCAAGAAGAAGTCCAGTCCAGATAAACATTTCCCAAATCACAACTCCATTTGATTGGACCATTTCACCATCATTTCACCTTGACTGTACAGACACAACTACTGCCTCTCAGCTGCACTTTAACTTTTCACATCGGCCTCCACTCTGCATGTCGTATCAATTTTGAATAGAGCGCCGTCGCACGTGGAGACTGTGGGACCGCTGGACGTGATAATGGAGTAATCAACACTGACAGGTGAAGTACTCTGCTCCTCCAGGCTGTTTGCTTTGGTAAGTGCGGTCACCGTCCTCTGACCCCAATGGGACTTGACATGTGGATCCTCCCTGTCCTCTCTCTGTCTCTCTTTGTCTCTTACTCTCTCTGTATTTAAACATTCAGCAGATTCTTCCTCATTGTTCTGGTGTTTCCACAGTGGAAGTCCCAGCTGATGAAAGACAGAGATTTTCTCTCTTCCTCTTGTTTTATCAGCGCTCGGCTCCACTCGGTGGGTGGATGTGGGTCCTGGTCGGTGCAGCAGATGATCGATGAATAGATGGATGATAAATTGAGGGGTTGCCTCATGGATGAGAGGATGGGCGGATGAAGTGAAAGATGAACGATAGTTCTAGGGGTTCCCTCCATCGTCTCCATCGAGATCTTTATAACCTTTAATGCTTCGTTCAAGTCACTGTGTTTCATTCATCAGCCTGTTAACCTGGGACCTCCTTGAATCACCAAAATATTCTGGAAATTACATTCAATAACAAATATAAATTGTGTTGAGTTTGCATGACTGATTATCAGCGTGACGTGTAGAAGAAAAGAATTTAAAAGAAAACGTCTCAAGAATTAAGTCTTTGAGAAATAATCCGTAAAATCATTATTACCATCATTAAGGATCCAGAACCTTTGAAAGAAATCGCTCCAGGCCAGTTAGTAGTGTGTGTGGAACTCAGTACTTACCAGTATATATAAATATATTGAGAATGTGTCTTATCAACACCTACAGCTGTGATAATTATATTTTTGGTCAATTGTAATGTTGTAATGTTTGTATTTTGTATTATTACAGTCATGGAAAAAATGATTAGACCACTCTTTCTTTAATTTCTTGTCCATTTAAAAGTCTGCTTCCACTTAATATACATTAATCTGGAAAAATATAATACCAACAAAAAAGGCTCAGAATTCAGTTTAATTTCAGAGCTGATTTCTGGCCATTTCGCATGGTTTTATTGACAAAGACAAAAATCACTTCCGTTCCTACATCACTAGCAATAACATTGTACTGACAAATACAGTGCTTTTAGTCATTGCATGGTTTTGTGTTCATTGTTTCCCCCAGGTGATAAACCTTCCCCAGGTGATAAACCTTTAGTGGAACAAGGCATTAAGATGAACAAGGAATTGAAGAAAACAGCAGAGTGGACTAATCATTTTTTCCATGACTGTATATGTATTGTGTGCATTTTGCGTTTTTACATAATGGCCAAGGACTACAGATGAAAACTTTTTTTTTGGCTTATTCTGGCCTTTTTAACCTTGTGTAATCATGCGTTTTTTGAAATTGCACTGACACCTTTTAAAATTAATGAGGAGAAATAAAATAATTCTATTAATTGAGCAGCAGTTTTTTTTATCCTCATCCTCTGATTGGAGCGACGACCCGACTGTACGTCTCTAAATCAAATGCATGATAATCAACCAGGACAGTGAAGAGATATGACTTGAAAAAATAACTTTAAATAATTTTTTAATAATTTTACTCCTTATAATGTTATAGGCTGATAAACATGTCCAGCCTGGTTTCAAGCGATGTCCAATATTAACAATTTCTAATACGAACAACAGGTACAGACATATGCATCATTTGAGGTAAATTTGGCGAAATAATAATTGATGATAATATTGACTGACAGATCAATTTATCAGACAACCCTCGCAGTATACTTCATACTTCATACACATACTTCTTGTGGAATGCCTTGAATATCATACTCTATATTAAAATACTATCACAATATAACTATAGCCTAGCATTAAAGGAGCATTCAGCATAATCATGAATAAGCATTCAGACTTGGGTCCTTGGGTTCTAAGTCCTTTGGTTCTAATCCTCCAACTGCCAGGTTGACACTGAGGTGTTCTGATTACACCACTGTCCTGACCCACATCACTTCTGGATTCACCATACACTGCAAGGAAGGCTCACAGCATGGTGCAGTGTGATTTGGGTGCCAGTGGTGGAGACTGTTGCCCCTGCAACCTGGCAACTGTTAAGAGGACGAAGACGGATAAATGAATGATTGAATTACACAAAGTATTGGTTAGTTATGTTTGAGTAAAGGTGTCCCGTACTAAAAAACACACAACCTGCATATTTGTGTGGTATCGTATTGTAACACTTTTAAAAATGTTCTGATCCTGCTTCGTCTTCCAACTTTATCCCCGATGACAGTTTGCACTACATATGATTTTTAACCCAGAAATGTCCAAAAAGCTGCAGGAGATTCCGAGGTCCTCTGAGGGGCAGCGGTCAGTTCCGGTTACGAAGACCCAGATTACCTCATTCCTAGGAGATCATTCTTCCCTCTTGCTGCCAGTGGAGGTGACACGACGTGGAGAAATGTCACCAGCCGTCATGAAACCTCGCGGCCCAATCAATCAGTCCGCACGCTCGTCCCTGGACGTACGTGTTTGAATGTGTGTGTTTGTGACGGTGGACAATTTGCAAGTGCAAAGTACGTGGGAGTTTGAGGGAGACCTTAAATGCACCATCGTTCACATTTATCAATTACTGCACCCAGGAAGGTTGTGCCTGTCAGCAGGAGCAGGTGGGCTGAGTGTGTGTGTGAAGTGTGTGTAAGAGACAGGGAAAGGTGATGACAGAAGCGTTGGAGATAGAGACGTACAGTCGTGTGAGAGAGATACGAGCAGGTGTGTTATCCCAGGAAGACGTGGGCTGATCTGGCGTACTGGCCAACTGACTGCAGCTGCTGATGGCTGCAGGATAACTAATCAATCTCCACCCGCCTCAGAGAAGGAGACAGAGAGAGGAACAGTCAGACAAGATTAGCGGAGGTGGATGGTGTCAGCCAGTCTCCCTGCCGGCTCCTGCAGACCCCGTTAGTCTGTGTCATCCTCTGCCTGTACGCCACATCTCCCAGAATCAAACAAAATAACTTTTCTGCCCTTAAGTTTGAACAAATTGCTCCGCGTTTGACGAAATGGAATGAGCCGAGCCGGTTGTTAGACCTGTCACCTCGCACTCTGAGGGTTTCTGGGTAGAATCAAACGTTAACCAAGGCCTGACTCTGTGGAGAGTGAACGTTCTGACTGTGTGAAAGCTTTGTCTTCAGGGACTTTACTGGAGAACTACCAGAACGGTTCCTGGGATGGGATGTGTGTTTGCCATGACTTTCGGCCTGTTTGGTCGTAGATGAGCAGTGACTGTCTGTTTGTTTTCACGCCAAGAAAAGCTAACTGACGGCCGGATGTCTGTTTGGATTTTCTGTTTATCTGGTCTGGGTCCAGGAAATCAGGGTTGAAACGTAAGATATCACATATATGTGAACAGCTGTTCTTCTCCTAGCAAAGTAGAGGCTACTGTATATCATTATTTATGTGTACATTTCCTTTATGAACCTCACCCACACTGTTCTCAACAGCGTTGTGAACGAAAAAGTGGCCGTCAGACAAGTGGAGATGATGAGAGATTATACGATGACTCAGCCAATCAGAGTGAGAAACAGAAGAGCATGATGGGTTAGCAAATAGTTCACAGAGTACACGATGTATCAGCCAAAAAGATGCGTACGATTTTGTCTACGTAACCGAAGCTAAAAGCAGTCATTTGCAAATGCGCTTTAGCGATGTCTGATAATATTATTCAGCTAATATCATTTACCTATTTCAATTCACCCACGGACCTGTACCGGTCCCCGGACCAGAGGTTGGGGACCACTGCACGACGTCACACTGTGTTGGTTGATGACTAGAGTAGTAGGTTGCTTAGACTATGACTAGTTCATAGATTGTGCGTCATTTCTTGGTTGATCAGTCACATGCTGGACTTTAAGGTGGTATTTTGGAGGTGTTTCATGTTTCAACAGCCATTATTTTCTAAATATATGGTGAAAGTCTTCTACCTGAAGCCTCGTGTAACCAAGTCTGCTTCCTGGACGATCTGGACACCACTGCTGCCCAACAACGGTCTCTTCAACTCATTAAATGGGTCGGCCATGCTGTTGCTAGGGCCATTTTTAATCCGAAGTCTATGGAAAGAAAAAGAAGAGAAGCGACGACGAGGAAGACGACTGACAGATGACGACTGAGAAGAAGAAGAAGAAGCACGAAACACTTCCACTAAAATTGTTTGGCTAATAAACTGGAGCTTCTTGAATGAGCGCGCCCATTATTTTGGGAGGAAACAAGCACAAATTTCTATCTGAAAGATTTCCGCGATGAACTCAAACAAAACAACCCAGGGATGGGATTTTCTTCCGCTCAAACTTTTAGAACTTTGTAAATCTACTTTCCATCCAAATGTCGCTTGTGCAAATCTTGGCTGCTCCCATCAGTGGGGGAAGATGTTTTTCTTCTCCCTCCTGCTCTTAACTGTGTACCAGCGGTTCTAGAGGCTGTCATATTGCATCAGCGCTCTGCTGATTACTTCCACCTTGTCTCCCTCGTCAGGAAATGATTCTGACACGCACTCACACCCTGCTTTCTCTGCATCAATATGCGTGCGATGGAAAAACTGCAGACAGTAAATAAATAATGAAAGACAAGGTGAGGACGGGGGAGGGAGGAGGCGAGGGAGGGAGGTAGGGAAGGAGAGGAGGAAGGCGGCTTGATACGTGTCGTTCTCTCTCCGTCTTCTGCTCTGTCCTGTTTGCGAGCGTGAGCAATGCAATGTGGGAAAATGGTTTGCGTGTTGTGCAACGGTCTACTGTACTACACAGGGTTCAGCTAATGTGAGTAGAAACATCAACACAAACAGAACTGCGACCAAGCTATAATTTTTTTTTAAATAAAAAAAAAAAATGGAAGTTGCACCAAACCATACCGTTGTGTCTGACCGCCTTCTCCCAGGAAGGTTTTTCCTCTGCTTAGTTTTAAGGCGAATTTCTGACGAGGGAGAAGAAGCATCCGGAGTGGAAACCTCTAATAGGATTATCACAGAGACTGTGCTGCTGTGGAGGACACAGTCAAGGTATAAGCACATCTGATCAGCCCACTCACCTCCAGCACACACCACCGGGGGCAGGGTATTAGACCTGAGTCCTGAACTCATCTCAGTATAAATCAAAAAGCCTGCTGGCTCTCCAGGAACTCTTATTCTGAAAGAGTGATGGTCAGAAATGTCTGTCAACAGAGAGAATTCAGAAAGTTCTGTGACTCTAGTTTGTCTTAACTTTCGTTTTTTTGCAAGACTGTCGTTGATCAAGGTTAGGGCAAATTAAGGCCCGGGGGCCGGATGTGGCCCATTCAGCTTTGTTGTCCGGTCTGCTAAAGTTCTCTGAATTATACTGTTGGTTTGTATTGAGATAACACAAATATGATTTAGCGTTTTTTCCCTGCCTACATTTTCCTGTAGATGGCATAGATGGTAATCCTCAAAAATATTTAGCAATTTAGCCTTTTTGCGTAACATTTATGTTAGTTAGTGTCCAATATGTAAACATATTGGACACATGACCCGGGACACGAGCAGAGAGACTGAGAGTGGCTTTGCTCCTGTCCCAGGCTATGTGTCCAATATTAGGACCAAATGTGGGCTGGGAATCAAAAAGTTTGTCCCACAGATGTTTTGTTGGGACGAGTAACATTAATATTAGCTCCTTAATATTATGTCTTAAGAATTGTTTCTTAAACTGTTCATTGCTCAGAGCTGGAGGCTGTAAGCGTAGTAGTATTTACCAAGAGTATTCCGTAGCAGTTTTACTTTTCATTAATATTCCAATCACTCGCCAGACTTTCCGTTTCTAGATCATCCTCTGTTTTTTTTTTCCTTCTTTTATTGTCAAATCACTCCAAATTCCCAACCTACTTTCGAACACCTGCTCTCCGTTTCTCTCATCTGGTCGTCTGTGTTTTTATCAGCACTTTTCTCGGAGTCACCTGCTGGAATGTTGCAGTCTGTTTCCCCCTGTGCTGCTCAGTCTGTGGGTTGTGAGATTTGTGGTCAGGGGCTCTGCTTCAGTTCAGGTGAAGGCGCCATCTGCCTGTGGCTCCCGACTGGAGGGTGAAATGCTTCTAATGTAATTCGCTTGTCTGGCATGAAAAGTACAAGGGGAAAAAAAAAAAACAGAATTAAAATATGCATTAAATTAGAGAGAGTTGACACCTCACCAAGACAACTTTGTTCAAATGTAATCAACCAATACTGTGTGTTTATCTGTCAGTTAAACAACATTAACTTTCACCATATGTTCCGGAGTATAAGTTGCACCATTCAAAGGATTAAAAAAAAAAAGCTCTCTCGTGCAGACCTGGGCAAAATAAGGCCTGGGGGCCACTTGTGGCCCATTAGGCTTTTGGTATCCGGCCCACCAAACCTGTTCAAATTATACTCTCAATTTATTTTGGCATTATCCTTCTACATTTTCCCTGCAACGCAAGCATTTGTCAAAAGATTTTAGCCCTTATGCATGTCTTTTATACATCATTAATCGCAGTTCACACAAATGCTCCATCCATCTGTTTCTGTGAACCAAGAGTCACAGTATTTGTCTATCCCTGCTCTAGTGGCTGTTAGTGTGAAAATAACATGTGAAATTATATATTTTAACGTGTAAATCACACCTGCATATAAGCAAAATAAGTGGGAGAAACAAATCAACTTTATCGAAATTGCGCTTTTGGTCTTAAAACGATCTGTTTAGGTGTCTGTGCAGGACTATATATTAACTATTAAACTATTAATTTGTTTTTATTTATTAAATCCTCAGTTTTACTGCTACATCGTCATTATGTTGACAGCCACTTGAAGGCACTCAAGCTACGTGATGCAACATATACCCCAGGTGAAGCTACATATTTATTTTTTTTCATTCATTCATTTGCTGTTACCAGGTTGCAGGGATAGCAATCTCCACCACTGGCACCCAAATCACACTGCACCATACCATCAGACTACCTGTGGGTGGTGAGCCCACTTGGAAGTTATGTGGCTTGGGACGATGCTATCTCAGAGCACCTCATTGGCAACCTGGCATCTGGTTCGACCCAAGTTCGCTATCTTGATCGCTACGCCACCATTTGTCCATTTTGCGTTTGGCTGGACGAATGGAGACAAAACTACAAAAAATTACTGGCGTATGCAGAATGAATATCGTTTTAGCTTCTCGCATCTTTGATTTGGCCAAAGTTTTATGCCAGGTGCCAATCTTGTGCTAAACACTGGCCCCCTAGTGGCTGGTTTCCTTTACATTAATACTAATAAATATAATCTGCACAATTTCTAAAGCGTCCCCTCCTTAACAATAACCCTACCTAAACACCCAATCACCACCTACCTATAACCTGGTCATTGTTTAAAGATCTCAAAAAAAGACAATAAAAGATTTTTTTTTTTTTTTTTACCAAAGAAAAGAAGCCTTGAGGCACTGACTGGGGGATCGCTATGATTTAATCCCACCAGCCAGAAAGCCACGAATTCAGTGTACGTTTCTGGACGTTATCAAGCCCTGATGACCACTGAAATCGCCTGTAAGTCGAAGAAACTGCACTGCCGGCTCCACCACTGCTGCGGGGCACTTAAAGTCGTCCTCCTGATTGGCCCTAACCAGCCAGCAGCTCAATTTGGGTGACGGCAAGTGTGCTCAGTCAGGGGAGAAGTCGGTCCCGGATGATTTCCTCCTTCTGTGCTCGTTCTTCTCACCAGTGACACCCCTCTCCCCACTCCCTCCCTCCTTCCATCTCTCCCCCTCTGTTTCATCCGCCTCCCCTCGCTCTGCCACCACCTCCATCACCGAGAACCCGCAGACCCGACAATCGCTCAGTTACTCATGCTATCTCAGGAGCCTGTCTCACTTTGCCTCCACCCCCACGTTCCCCCGACCGCCTCCCCTCCTCCCTTCTCCTGCTCTCCCCCAAGTTCATTCCAGCATGACAAACCACATGGGATTTCAATAGTCCTTTAAAGTCTGCTGCCTCTGGGAAGCACTTTTCTGCGTGCAACATTTTAGTATTCTAGGGAATACGTGACTGGGGAGGCAACCACGGCGGTTATACGACTGCCATCTTCTCCTGTTTGACGCCGTGCAGGAGGTGAAGAGCCAGCACCGTGTTATTAAACCATCTTCATCAAGATGTATTTTTGCGCAAATATTTTTTTTTTTATTTGAACACATAAAAGCATCACAACAACAATATACAAATTCTTAGTAATCTTTTAAACCAAAACACATTTACACATGCAACAATAGGGTTTAAGACAATGAGTAACTCAGTGAATAATTCTTGCGTTTGGAATGTATTGTTTACCTATTTTGGTTGGAGAACACCAGCCATTTGTCATTTGAATCTAAAACAGGCATGGGCAAACTAAGGCTCGGGGGCCAGATGAAGCCCATTCAGGTTTGTAATCCGGCCCGCCAAACTTGTCCAAATAATATAATCGGTTTGTCTTGTGGTCTTGTGTTATTCCCTGGAATGCCCATGTTTCTCTACAGATGTAGTAGAAATAGGCTGAAAGCATGTTAGTATTGTATTTTAGCCATTTATGCAAGACTTACATCCCTCTCCCATAGTTTGCCCAGGTCTGATCTAGAATACTTCTTCACTTTGGGTCAAATACAAAGATTACTCTGCCATCAAAGGCCTACGACTCCTTCGCTCACAGGACTCCCTACCTCCGAGATGACAACCTCAAATGTTCCAGACCGAAACATGAAGGGTTGATGACTCACAATTACTTTCTAATAAATGACAAATACTTGGACCATCTGCGGAAACACAGCCTCTGGATGGCAGTCTTGACGCCGTCACAGTCGTATGACAATTATATTATTGGAGTGGAGAAAATCACCCCCACCAGACGATGTGTCTTGTGCTCAAACAAGTCACGGGGAAACACGTGGACGAGCCTGTTACCGACGCACTGACGCCGCTCATCACGCGCTGGCTCTCGGCCAAACCTAACACGCGGCCAGCTGAGAATTCTGATGCGTTTTCAGAGAAAATAAAAGGAGAAATCAGATGGTGTCGAAGGTTGATGAAATAATAGAAGAGTCAACGGAAATTAAAGGTTGAAGAATAATCAACGGGACAGATTATTGCTCCAGTGTACAGTTTGTTTGCGTTGCGTTATGTCTTCAATCCTCGTGGCCTCCTCTGTTTGACAGAAGTCCAGGTTGACGGTTTGATTGTCTGTTTGAGTCCTTTACACGGGGGGATGGCTGCAAAAGTACAGCCACGACACCGAGAACACATTTGTAGACACCGAAAATATACAATATGATACTGTCAAAAGTTACAATAATTACACAAAAAAGGAAAATTACAGCATTAAAACGACACCATTTTGTTTTCATGTTTCCTCCCGTCCGTCCTCCGTTTCCCCTTTGGAGATTTCTCTTTTTGTCACAAATGTTTGAAATACATTGGGTTCTGTGAACCAATCAAATGCTCCCAGTAGAGTCAAGAGTCCGAGTGTCCCTCCTGCTGTAGCATGAGGGCGCTGTGGCTCAAACGTCTAGAAGAACCATCGGAAAGCTTCACCACTGCTGACCGGCGTCCTCTGTAGGAGACAAAAAACAGACACATTTTTATAAGATTTGAGTCAATGACAAGAAAATAAACCAAAAACTCAGTAATACTAATCTACGTCCCTGAGGTGTCCCCAACACATTGGACCAGTTTGAATGCTACATTCTGATGATACAGCCTGCCAATAGCCAAAAGACAGTGAAAACACTGAAAAAAAATTAAAAAAGTTTTTCAGATGAACGTAACGAAGCACGGGTCCATTAAATAACTGACAAGAAAACTAATACAACTATGACATGAACTACCGCGAACAATATATGTGCAACACTGGAAGGTACCTGGGTCAAGACGGTGCTATGATCAGATCACCTCAGTGGCAACCTGGCTGCTGCTGCTGTATTCAAACCTGAAGTCTGCTCCCTCAACCGCTAGGCCACCACTGCTGCCTTATCTCAATTAATCATAATTAATCTTTTAATTATCTCATTTATTCATACATCTTCATCTACTTTTCCATTACCAGGTCAAGTGGTCAGCAGTCTCCATGGCAACCGCCCAAATCACACTGGACCATACTGTGTAGGTGGTGAGTTTACTGGCAGTTATGTGGGTCGGGACGATGCTACGCTCCGCGCACCTAAGTGGCAGCTGGTGGATTTGAACCTGAAACCTTGCAGACGCAAGTCCACCTCCTTAACCGCCACTGCCGCCATCTTTGAACTTAAGGCTATTTACATCAATAAACAAATGATCTAACAAATGGTTTTTAATGTCTTAAAAGGAAGGTATCAATCCGGGTATCGCCGAACAAAATCAGTCCACTATGCAGGTCCATCTGGCCCAACTGATGAATTTTTGGAGGTGTAGAAAATGCAGAAACACAATACAATAAACTTGTATAGATTTTTTGGTAACTATGTCGTTGTTGTACTAGGTTTGGCCCTGGTTTTGGAACATTTCACCCTAATATATGTTCCCATCTACGTAAATCTAAAGAGTGAAGTTTTCAGAGAGCTCATCAACAGGACAGTGTGGGTGCGAGGCAGTAAAGAGCCCTTAAAGCCACTGTGAAACACAACCACCAAATCAAGTATTTCATCAAAGAGTCAGCCAAGGTGATTACATCCACCTCCCACCCACCACCAAATAATCATTACGCCGGATGAAATATTCAATACAAACTCCCAAGATGCAACAATGAGGCATTTAATTACTGCAGCTCCAGCAGCAGTGAGGGGGAACAGTGCATCATTTCAATTTGAGCCTGTGCCAGCAGACGACCCTCCTCCTCCTCCTCCACCTCCTCCGCCTCCTCCTCCTGCGTGTTCCAAAACACCTCCACGCCACAACGACAGCCTCTCTTTACGGTGTGGCTGATATAAACCAATGTCTGAAGTTTCCTCACGACCAATTAGTGAGGTTTTTGATTTTTTTTTTCCCCCTGTGCTGCTGACGAGGTTGTTGCTGCATAATCACAGCTGAGATCACTTTATTCCGACTGCCGGGCAATTTGACATTTTAATAGCACGTGTCATTGGCGGCTTCACGCTGATGAGTGAATAACAGACGAGTCTGTCCTCACAAAAAATATACGTTAGTTATGTCCGTCCGTAGAAGTTCTGATGAAAAATATAATATTAACATTACATGCCATTTGTGCAATGATACTGTGTTATTGTACCTGTATGTGATGTGATTCTAATTTTTGACAGCTCTGAAGTAAAGATTGCTCACTAATAAACACTAATGTGTTCATGCTTTGTTATCTTTCCACAATTTTTGTCCACATTTCCTTGATTTTTCACATGAAAAATAAATTACTTTGTTGTTAACAACCACCTATTGTAAAGGTGTGTAGTGCATAAATGAACAAGATATACGTTTTGTGTTAAAAATGTAGTATTTTCGGAGAAATAAGAGTTTTGGATTATATATCACGGATTGGTAGTCGTATTAAGAAGAAAATGACTTGAAAATGGTGCTTTCAAGGCCGCTTTGTGCTTTTAGCTCAGCTCCGTCTTCACTCTGATGCTCTGAGACACAAAGGAGAAGCCGGGGAGCTGAGAATGTTTATCTTGATCCATATTCACACATTGATCAGCCCCCGGTGTAACAGCGCCTCGCCAGAGACAATAATGACCCTGATCTAGGCTCTTGGCATGTCTCTGTTTTGTTAAATTCCAGTGTTATCGATCCAGTGGGGCCGTGGAGTGCTGCTTGGATTTGCTCTCAGGCCGCGGCACACTGCAGTGACCAGGCACAAAGAAGCCTCAATTAGCGCAGCTTCGTGTTTCTCCTCCTCTACGTGCCTTCGAAATCACTCTATCAACAACCAGGGAGGGTGAGGAAGACAGAAACCACGAGACGGCGAAGACAAAGGGTGAAGTACAAGAGGAGACAAGGAAGATGTAGCTACCAATAAGAGTTGTCATGAGGGGGACGGTGGAGCAACCCTGAGGTTTTACCAAAAATCAGGTCTTTTCCACTGGCGCTAAGACGAAAGTCAACACCGGTGACTCTGCGACTGATCTGGGAAAACATTCCTGTCCTTCGGTCCACGTGAGCGCTCACATCTGGGTATTAAATTCACTGAGGGGAGGAGATTTTTTTTTGCAGACCTAAAATTAGTGTCCTTTGTAATAATCTCCCAGGAGCGTGTGGTAGATTCTTCACGCCTGTGGTCATGTGACGCTAAATGAACTTGGCAGGTCCAGTGATAGTGGCGCTACCACAACAACTGCCTGAGGAGTTGGGAAATGAATGGTGTCAACGCTATGTATCAGAAGTAGAAGAGGGGAAAAATATTGATATATTGAAATATGCAGTGTTTCACGATACTGTTACGATATCCATCAACACGGTATTGTTTGCTTTTTAACAGATAAGATGCAAATATTGGCTGTTGCTGATTTTAATTTGTTTATATCGTTATTTTTTTTCTCTAAAAATGAACTGTGTTTACTGTGCATACTGTTTTCTTACAATTCATTTGTTAAGGACAACCTTGATATATTGTATAGAACAATATATTGTATAGAACAATATATTGTATCGTTGGCCCTGTATCGTGATTTGTATCACAAATTCTTCCCACACACAGCCTCACTTGCAAGATTACAGTAGTATGAAACCCTAACCTCCTGCTCTGAACTCAAAGAACCCTGAAAGTGAACGCTCATAACTGGGTATTGAATTCACTCAGAGCGGATTTTTTTTTGTGGTAGATTCTTTAGGCGACCGTGGTCATGTGATGCTAAAAAAACTTGGCAGGTCCAGTGATAGTGGCGCTACAACAACAACTGCCTGAGAAATTGGGGGACAAGTGGTGTCAACGCTATGGATCAAAAGAGGTGTGGGAATTGATATTTATCGAAAAAACGATACATATCGTGGGAAATATCACGATACATTGCTTCACTATACTGTATTGATAATATGCAGCACTGTATTGTTTTCTTATTAACAGGTAAGAATGTACTGTTTACTGTTACCATTTTATTTATTAAAAACAACCTTGATATATCATATATCTGAATATATCGTATCGTTGCCCCTGTATTGTGATTCGTATCAATTCCCCAATTCTTGCCAACACAAAGCCCTACTTGAAGACCAGTACGAAAGAATAATGAGTACTGCACAGTTTTCGTACAATTTAATTATTAAATACAATCTTGGCATATGTTTGTGCGTACGGTACCGCAAGATATCCCATTATATTGTATCGCTGGCCGTGTATTGCGATTTGTATCGTATCACTGAACACATAGCCCCACTTTCAAGAGAAGTATGAAACACACCTGCTTTAAGCTCGAAAAACCCTAGTCTATTTTCCTGTTTTTTTTTTTTTCACACTAATTCAAAACAGGAAAAAAAAAAAAAACAGACCCCATCTTCCACCCCACTCCACCCCAGCCCTGCTCCTCTTCTCCACCGCAACCCCGGCGTCACACTGAGCCTGGGCCAGAGATAAACCACTCAAGACGATGAGGACGATAATGGGAGACGCTGCAGCGCCTCAAAATTCAATCAACGCTGGGACGTCAATGCGGATGAGTGTAAAAGTGAAATATGCTCACCGGTGTGTGTTAAAAGACGCCACACGGGGCTCCGAGAGACAACAGCAGGCAATGGAGGGAATGATGAGGGGAGGGAGAGAAAAAGGGGGGAATAATGTGGCTTTACTACGCTGCTTAGTGGCACATTCCCACTGGCATTCTGAGCAGGTTGACTTGAAACCACGGGCTGTGAATAAATTACCCTTTTGAACTCGGGGTGATTGCAAATGTGCCCCTGTTTCTCTTGAGACATGTCTGGCAGTAACCCTCAGCTCTACGCTCCAGCCAGCCCTGTCACAGAGCCCGCAGCTTACACACCAACACACACACACACACACACACACAAATACACACAACTGCTAATGCACAATGGGGTTGAAACGGCTACAAACGTGCCAGCTCTTCATGGTTTGAAGGAATTTGTAGGAAACTGAGTTTAAAGACGTGTTCGTTCTGAAAAAGTTTTTCGAGTGTGTTTCGAAAAAAAAAAAAAATAAAATAAATTCTAGGGACGTCAGATATAACTTTTGCTCATATCCATTTCGGCAGACCTTTTCCCAAAGATTTAATTCTCAATTACGATATCAAACAAAACTGATTGATGCAATTTTTCATTTCCCAAAGCAATAATTATTCACTTGGCAGCATTTTTTGGGCCATAAAATTGCATAAAATGCATTTTGGTGATTTTTATTTTTCACCAATTGTTTGCTATAGTAAGGGCCCATCCTTGCACGTTTTGCTGATATTTTGAGATGTTCATAAGTGATGTTTGTTGGAGTTTTTTGCACTAATGTTTCACTTGGCCACATGTTTTGGGCCATAAAACTGCATTTGAGGATCTTTGTGGAATTTTATTTTTTTTTACCAATTTGTGATTGAATGGCTCCCCGCATACACTATTTACTACATAATTTTTTCAAAACATTTCATTTCCAATTCTGATATCTACCCACACTAAAATATGCAATTGCTCAGCCCCAAAAGTGAGGCAGGGACTGATTGCAAAATTCTTACTTACTAAAATTTACTTTAGCAAATCCCAGGCATTGTGTTATCAGATTTCGTCAACATCTGATTCCGATACCAGACAATTCCGATACATACAATCATTTGACCCCCCAAAAATAAGGTTAATTCCCCAAGCATTGTATTACCGGATTGTTGTTATGGGAGAAAAAAAATGTTAACGGTAATACCGATAATAATAATAATAATATCGGACAATCCCAATTAGGATTCTCTTATTTCAGATACAACACTGATACCAAATACAGCCCAGGAGGTGGCAGCAAAGCCTTTGGCCTTTTATTTAAGTTTAAATCATTTGACAGTATTGTCGTTTTTTTTCCCCATCATATCAATATTGGCCAAATATATCGAACGTAAAAATACCGATGCCAAGATACAGTGATAAGGAAAAGAAAAAAATGATCTTTCCTTGAAACAGTGGTTTAAGACGACGTAGGATTGAACTCCTATTTCCTCAGCTTTCCTCATGATACACACACACACACACACATGCAATTCCCCTGGTAATCCATGTTTATTAACTTCCAGGGCACTTTACCCTGAATGCACCGTCTTCCGTCGTGGCTCCGACCGACCACAAATATATTTAAAAATTCACAGCGTGTTGCTCAGATATGCATGAGACGGTGGCTAGAAATTCAAATGCACGTCCCAGACTGTCATCACTATTCCATTCATCTTCCGAAATTGAAATGCCAAAATGTTTAATCGTTTCAAATAAAATGTTAAGATGCAGGTGAAATATATTTCATAGGCGACTGCTGTTAAAGCAGACAGAAAGAGAGGAGAAAAAAAAAAAAAAAACAAGGTGCTTCATCCAGAGGAAGACTTGGAGAGTCAGCCAAACACTCAGGGCCAATCTCCGGGTCTAAGACAGAGGAGGTGGGGGAGTCGGTCTGGCCTAACTGATGTGTTATATATTGCCTGTCATTTGATTCTGCAGGAATATTGGGGCGTTGCTAAGCTCAAACCTGGAAGGTGAAGCAATCCATCACCTTGGTGGGTGGGGGTTGAAATCTCATCTCGTAGCCAGAAGCCAATATTCCAGCCAGCCAATGCCATTCGTAAAAGGCGCCTCTCCAAGGCCGCCATCACGGACGGAGTTTTATCTAGTCGTCCACCCACCGCCTCCACCACCACCTGGACCGAGATCTCTACGGCACGACGCGCTTCTGAGTCTGCACCACAACTATGATTAAACCTTCAGAAATGATAACAGCATTTTACTGCATACTTTAGGATATTATTTTAATGTTTTCTATCGCACTGCCAAGAGTTTTTACCTACAGAAAAAAATCCTCTAGAGATATTTTTGGACTTCTGATAGGAAAGTTTTACCTTTTTTTCTTATATTTAGAGTTTGCTAAGATTAGTTTTGTTTCCAGGGTCCTGTAAGAATTCCAGTCAGATTATTGTTTTGGTTTGATCACGCTGCAGATAATTAACCCTGCAGTCGACAATCACCGAGAGTGTACGATGCAAAGACACTGCTCCACTTCCATCCACTGAAGCCCCCCGTCACATCACAGACTCTCATATCTCACATCCAGCAAGCTGTTCTTTCTAAAATAACTCTCCCAATAAACCAGCCAATCAGAGATCACTCAGAGGTGATGTCACTGCACACGCTGAAGTACCACACATACAGTCATCTAAATAGAGTCAGAATCAGCAGCAACATCCGTGTCAAAACCAAACCACATTGACACATCGTCTGCATAAAACACAAACATTAAAGTGATAATTCACTGAGATAATTGGTCTCCTTTAACCTTCTACTGCTGTTGGTTTTCAGTAGTCGTGTCATCCTCAATTTTTCCATCAGATACAGTAGATGGCGCTATGTTTGGTTACCAAATACTGCTCCGTGAGCTACTGAGTTCTAACAATGTTCTGTAACACTGTCCCTGTGCTTTCAGCAACTTAAGAGTTCATTCTACAATTTTTCTTTTTTTTACTCATTTGGTGTCTACACTAGTGTTTGGGCGCCCTCTAGGGGAGCCATGCCTTGCACTTTAAAACCTTCGATGTGGATATTTGTCCTAAGCAGAACTGAGCTGATTGTTATAATTTCCAACAGGCAACAAGTGTGAAGGATCACATTTCTCATTATATTTTGGTCACATGGTCATCCAGATAAAACCCATGACTCCAGACCTTCATCATCTGTGTCCAAACCACTAAAAAGACACATGTCCTTTAAAAACCCCAATATCACTTTACCAAAGTTATACTACAGCACGATAGTTACCACAATGATTGAGGCAAACTGATGAAGTGACTGAAATATAGCCAAAGTCCAGTCCTGGTTCCAATATTCTTTCCAGCAAATCAACCTAAGTGTACTGCGGGCGTTTGTAAGTAATAAGGAATTTGAGAGTTTTTTTGCTGACCTTGCAAATTTAGACCAGGGATGAAGGGAGAATATATGATGGTGTACTTATAGGACTAGGACTGGAGAGGGATGGGGTGGTCACAGGGGGGAGATAACGGTGTGAGGGGTAGGGCAAAAAAAAAAAAAGAAAAAAAAGGTCCATTTTCATCTCAGAGTTTTCCTAAAGCAGATTACTCACTGCAGTAGGAGGGGGACAGGTTGGACGAGGGTAGGGGGAGTTTGAAGGAACAAAGTGTTGGACGGACGTGGAGACAGGGAAACAGAGACCGTGAGCAATTAACATCGCTGCAGTTCTGGCACGTTCCTCTGACTCGTTATTTGACCTTCTGCACGAGCCTTGCCAAATATTGCCCCGGACGTGCAGACAGACCATATGGCAAAGTGCTGCTGCAGTGTGACTCTCAGCATCCGTATGCTAATGGGAGAATGTAATTACAGTGCAGTATTCCTCCAGGACCTATATTTCACTCGCTGATCGTAACAGAAAGTTTCCAGCAAGACTAGCCAAGCTTCAGCGGCTTTAAAAAGGTAAAAAAAAAAAAAAGAAGAAGCGATTGGGGAGCCGCTGTGCGGAAAGTAAAATGACATCAGCCGACGATAACTTGTGCAGCAGGAAACTGTAGGAGAAAGACGGAAATGACTGCAGTCCAGCACTTAAAATATCTGATTTCACAAATTAACACGTTTGACTTAAAAGTGCCGGCGGTCCACTGGACACGCCCCCATTATGATGTCACAGCAGATGTTTGCAATTAGCTGCCGAGCATCTGTCCGTGTGGTGATGTCACTGAAGAGGACGCAGTCTGATCAACAGGATCCCAACCATCTACATATAAACCAGTGTGTGTCATGAAGGTTGACCAATGTCAAGAACTGAGCTTCTAAGGTTCTCATCCACCAGCTGCCAGGTTGTCAGATTGAGATCTTCTGAGCATCACACTGTTCCAACCCTCATAACTTCCAGTGAAGTCACCTCCCACAGGAAGGAAGATGAAGATGGGTGCATGAATAATAATACCAGTAATAATAATAATAATACTAATAATAATACAGGTTAATTGAGCTTTCAATGTAAAATGTTAACTGTCACTACTATTAAAAATACTTTTATCCATTACTGCTAATTTAGAAGGTATAAAAGTTATCATTTATATACAGTAATGGAAAACATTATTTGACCAACCTGCTGTTTTCTTCAATTTCTTCTTCAATTTAATGCCTGTTTCCACTAGAGGTGCATTCGTTTGGATAAATATCATGATAACAACAAAAATAGCTCCTAAGACTTTAATCTCTTATGATTATCTAGCTGGTTACGTGATAGTAACCAGAAATATTTCAGTTCTCACATCCATGGCTATGACAATGTACACACAAAAACAGTGCTTTCAGAGAGTCTATGTTTCCCAGATCATTGTATTCTTCTGGTAATACACCTTCAGTGGAACCAGGTATTAGAGTGAAGAAGAAATTGAAGAAAACAAGGGTGGACTAATAATTTTTTACATGACTGTAGATTTAATCTACAGTCTTTTAACATGACCAAGAGTAAAATACTGTAGATAATAATTGAGTTCCTTGCATTTTCAATGCCAGCCATTGCAACCAGCACAGGTGGCCACAGGAGGCGCCAAAATTACTCATCGGTAGCTAGCCAAGAACGTTAACACCGTGTTCTTTAGTGATATCAGGCACTAAAATGAAGACATGACTGTATATCCATGACTGTATATACGTACAAACATTAGATGAAATATTTTAGTAAATAAAATACTTCATCAAAGATGGTTTATTATCTATATGATAAACATATCAAATTGTTGTTTTCTGTATAAATAAAACAAATACCTTCTTTGATATATATATAAAACACAATAACAATAATAACGAACCATCTTTGATGTACATTACAATCTTTATAATGTACATATACACAGTATGTATATAGTTATAAATATACATTCTAAATGAACAGTAGTGGATGAACTTTTAATTCATATATAGCTTGAACATTTCTGAACATCCAGACCCAAACTGTCTGCTCTACTGTGCACAGTCCAGAACTCTTCTGTTCCACACAAGGTGAAACATCTAGGTTAAAAACCAAGCCACTCTGAAGACTCATTTATCATGTAAAAAATGTTGCTCCATCCAAAGCAACCTCTCATTAGTCAACACCAGAGTAAGAACCCATGAGTTCAGAGGTTGTCTTCTACAGCCAGACTACAGCCAGACTCAGTCTCTGCCTTCAGTTTATCTCCCTGCGCCAAAGAACCCTCGTTCAGGTGAAGCTCTTTTTTCCACACACGTCTGTGACGAAGCTCAATCTCCTCTGGGAGGAAAAACCAAAAACCAAACGGTCGACGACAGGAAAGAAAACAAACTTGACTGCGGGGAGGTCACTGGAGGTTTGGTTTTAAGAAATAAGAGTCACGTGACCACAGCGAAGGGCGGTCGATGAAGGACGGTAACATGTGTGTCAGTGTGTAGGCTCCTCGGGGATAAGGAATGGAAATCCCCAATTTCTCCGCCAAGCCGAAGCCTTTTGAACGGCGAGGAGATGTCAGCAGGCACGGTGAGGAGCCATGTGGGTGTAATGAAGCGAGGTAACATGCTGCCAGTTCTGTGAAATGTTAAATTGAAATGCAAAGTAGGAGCAGGCTTTCTTGTTTAGAGCAGATTTCTCAGCATATGTGTGGGAGCCCTTTAACTGAGGAGGCATAAACACAGGGCTCTCTACCTGTTTACTACAGGAGCTGAATCTTTAATTACTCCCAGGTAAAACACTGCACCTCCTCTTTACAGGCTGGATTTCCTGTAAGATCCTATATAGGTATGTATAGGGCTAAGTCGAAAAGTTCCAAGACACATGACATGATTATTTAATTTAAAAGAAAAACAGACTCGGTGAGATATTTCTATTTTCATTTGATCTGTTTTTTTTCTACTGTCATAATTTAGGAATTTTAGAATATAAAAATGCAGCAGTGGTGGCCTAGTGGCAAAGAGAGCAGACTTAGGTCCGCAAGGCTTCAGGTTCGCGTCCAATTAGCTGCCAGGTTGCCACTGTGTTGCTGTGGGCATAGCACCGTCCCAACACATTTAACTAACTAGTGGGCATGGAGCAGTGTGATTTAGGTGGTGCAAGCTGCCCCTGACACCCAGCAAAGGACAAGCAGATGAGATGATTGAATGAAAAAAGAAAACATTTTCAGTAAAAGTTATTCACTCTGGACCATCTGGAGCTGCTGTTTATTCTTGGTTTAATAAACTCTAAGAATTCCATTGCCAGAAAACAACCATCCCTAAAAATCCCAGCTGAAGCGTTTGGACTCCGACCATGAAAATGTGGAGAAATAGAAAAGGTCTGTTCATTTTACTTAATTTAAAATAATTGTTGATTGTTGTACACTTCAGTACAAAACTGTACTGTAGTTTTGTTGTAGTTGTTCATATTTAGTGAATTGGGTCGGGACGGTTTGTGACGAAAATACGGATCCTGAGAAAATCAACGCAAATATTCTCGCAAACAGATGATTAGATAGTTTTAGTGTCTTCAAGGCAAGTGTAAAATTAATTTTAATGGAAGATCTGATGTTTAGACAGAGTTTGAAGTCAATGGTGGAGTGGAGTGGTCTGCCTTAGGCTGCTTGGGTGTAGTAACATTTTCCTTGACGATTTCTTGGATCGGTTTTAGCTCCCCTACAGGTCGCTTGGAGTAGCAGACAGGCGATGAAAGTAGGGAAAGTGAAAGATGTATTTACTGTGGACGAGTTGCTGTTCAGTACTGTTGGTGCTAAACTGAAAGTAGCAGACGGGGAAACACGCTAAGGACAGTTGAGATACAGTTAATCCAGTCTGTCTGACTCCACGCTGATCAAACTGGTCACCGTTTGTCAAAACGCAGCAGTCACTTAGATGTTCCTCTGCTGCAGCCGAACATCAGGAGCAGCAACAAGACGCCAACAGCTCAGCGCTTCATCAGTCATGGAAGACAAAGAAAATATTCACCTGATGTCATCAACCAGAGCATCGTAAACCCGGTCCTCAGCCCCAGGGCCTCAGCCTGACTTCATGACTGCGTGACACTCTTTAACCCCAGGGTTTCTATTGGGGAAAAACCTTGAAATATCTTCCCGGGGATGGTGTCAGATGTGCAGCATGAAATATTCATAATCTGAGAGCGGAGGCACAATCCAGGAGGTGGTAACACGTGCGGATTTGACTTGCAGAAAACTGAGAGGCTTAAACCACGATGACCGATTTCTCCTATCACCCTCACTGTCGCTCAAAATTCACTTTCCCGTCACATTTTCCGCTTGAATGGCAAGAAAAACTATCTGTCTTTACTTCCTCTATGAAGAGGCCACGGAAGGGAAACACAGTTTACACATTTTATCCCATAATTCTTCCTGGCTTAACAATATATGAGGAACTGAATCCAAAACAATAACTTTGCAAATCATCAGCAGGAGAAATCTGAGATGCAACGACTTTGAAAAAATATAAAAAAAACCAAACTAAACAGCAGTTGAAAACCATATGCAAAAATTTTTTTTAACCCAGTTGTCTAAATGTCGCTTATTAATTTCCTCTCGTTCTGCTTGAAATTGATTATTTGTGTTGACAGAACAAGGACTTCTATCAAAACCCACTGTGAAGAGTCTCGGCTAAAACAGAAAGCATGAAATAAGATTTTTACAAAAGAAAAAGACACCAAGGATGGACACAGCTTGTTGCTACAAGGAAGGTAAACTGTAATGGTCTAAAGCGTTAGGAACTGTACTAAAGAATAAATGCTCTACAGACAGGAGGGAAACTTTGGTGGAGTTGGTTTTTCCATCAGCTTTTCAGAGCGGGACAAAGACAGAGAGAAGATATGAAAAAAAAAAAAAAACATATACCGTATCATCAACCACCGTTAGTGGTAACCAGTGTTGGGACTAATGCGTTACTTGTAACGCTGTTACATAACGAAACTACTTCTCTCGGTAACTAATAATGTAACATGTTACTTTTCCCATTCAGTAACGCTGTTATTGTTACAGTGGTGTAAAGGGATTGGTTACACGTTACTATCTGTGGTCCAAATGGACGGTTTCCCCGGGTCACAGAGAGAGGACTGGGTGGCAGCATTATATTTGCTACAGAACACAACAAAGTAAAGTAACTAGTTATTAGTTACTTTTATAATTTCGTAATTAGTAACGTAACTAGTTACTTTTTCAAGGCAGTAACTAGTAAAGTAATAAGTTACTTTTTTAAAGTAACTTGCCCAACACTGCTGGTAACACATATAAAAACACTGTCTTTGGACTAGAGCTATATGGCTATATTAACATGACTACGCTTTTGTATATAATTCATTAATCACAATTAATCGCAATTAATCACCATTAATCGCAATTAATCACCATTAATCGCAATTAATCACCATTAATCGCAATTAATGACTATTAATCACAATTAATCTTCACATCTGTATATCTAAGAAATCTCTTCCTCTTTTGTTCCATGATCTGTTTGACCAAACACAAAGTCTACGGTTAGTTTTTGGGTTTAAACGGTTTAAAAGTGTTTAAACCCATATATTACTCGGATGCATCTGAACAGCTTAATGTCCTTAACGCTGCAATAATGTGTCACTGCATTTATTTCTTAATTGCCTGATTAAAGTCACTGAATTAAAGTTAGTTTGACGAGGATTTTACTTCCACACCTGTTTTAGTGCTTGTCCATGAACTTCTTTTCTTTTGATCGCCTCTGTACGCACACTGTAAGATTTTACCACGTTTTTCAGTTGAGCGACAATTAATGATCGGGTCTGATTTTTGGAATTGCGGTGTACACAGAGTTACGACAAGTGAATATAACCCTGCAACTACCTCACATGTGATCAAACATATCGGAAAAACATGCCGTTCTTCGGACCCACACCATACCACCCTGCACATGCACCAACATAGATATGGAGGAAAAAAAACATGTCAACAACACAAATCAGTGTGGCAGAACTGACAGACCAGACTGACCACGTCTGCCAAGATATTTCCTGGTCCGTGTCCATGCAGGGAAGACACCACTTGTCGGGGAAATTAGTTTTTGTTTTCTGAGCATTATTCTCATCATGTCTGAGGGAAAAACTGTGAATATACACACATCCACTACTACAACACAACACAGTCCAATGGTACCCAAACATGGAACGTACAGTGTGATCACACAAATTGTGAGCTGTGAACTGATCACCCCCGCTATTCACTCGTACATTGTGAGCGCCCCCTGGCTGGAGAAAATTGCACGGTGCACGCCAGGGTTATCATCGTTAACAAAAAAACAAAAAAATGAAAACGATCACTGAAAAAAACTCTTCGTTAACTGAAACTAACTAAAACGATCATTAAATTAAAAAAACTATAACTAACTAAAACGAAAATGTGTCCGAACGAAACTAACTGAAATTAGAAATGAACTACCCTTCGTTTTCGTCTTTGTTCGAACCTTGCAAAAACTAAAACGAAAACTAAAACTAATTAAAACTAAAACGAAAACTAAAACTAATTAAAACTAAACTAAAACTAAACATTTTGGACAAAACTAAAACTAACTAAGACTAAATTAGTTGCTTTTACAAAAAACTAAAACTAACTAAAACTAATGTGCTAAAAGGCAAAACTAACTAAAACGAAACTACACTGAAAAATCCAAAACTATTATAACCCTGGTGCACGCCCGGCTTAACGGAGTGTCCTGGTTGTCCCCTGTCTCCGCCTCCAACAGAGGAAGTCACACAGTTCAGGACAGTGAACGCTGAAATTCACTGATACCTGCGTGGCTCAGTCGGCCGAGTGTGAACTCATTAGACCACAGTTTGAATGTTACAGACAGCTGTTCATTTTTTCATTTTAGAAAAATTACACCGGTGTTATTTATAGAAGAAAAGATTAGAATAACAATGCAGGAAAAAAAAAAATGAATGTTTTGTTTTTCCAGCCAAAGAAACAACACCTTGTTGACATGCTTGGCGCTCATTACAATTCCCAGTTGCATTTAACTGTAGACACTTCCACACTTTTCCATACGGGCTCCCAGTAATGATGAGAAACCTCTTAACTTCCCAGCCAGAGTCGGCATCAATTATTTATTCTCCTCTGTTTAAAATTTAAACTGCCGCACATTAACGTCCTCTCGCACCTGCTCTTTTACACCGTCCATCCAATCTCCACTGGGCTGCTGTTCCACCCCCTCCTCCCTCTCCCCTCACAATGACGACGGGTTCTTTTTCCACCACTGAACCAGGGATGTTAAATCAAACAGGGGCAGAGGAGGCGACAGAGCAGATAATGTAAGGGCATCGTCTGGACGCCTCCGATTACGTTTGCCCTTAATTGGTGGCGGTGGCAAAAATGATGAATTCTTTAACAGGGCCTCGCAGTCGTGGCTTCTCCGAACAAAGCAGACGGCCGTGGAAGGCTACCTTGTGCAAATAGAAGTTGACAGGAAATCCACACCGCGCATCCACACTGGGGGGGTAAAGTGGAGCGAGGGTGGGGGTTAGACTATAAATCAGACGCAGGGGGAGGAGGGAGAGTCTTCGCTGATGGCAGTTTTGCAGCGGAGATGTGTATAATTAAGCAGTCTGCATCAGCGTTCCAGAGGAAAAAAATCCTATTGTCTTGACAGGAGCTTAAGGTTGCCCTTTAGGTTGAGGCACCGAACGTGGAACGTAGCCTAGCGCCTCCTCCTGCTGCACCTCAGCGACCAAATTAACCTGCACTTTTTAACCTCAAATAAATCCAGTGACTCGGAGATCTGTAGATCTTAAGGCCGACTGTCCCCCAGGCTTTACTTTTCTGATTTTTTTTTTCCTCCACTTCCACCTCCTCTCTCTCTGTCTCCTTTGCCCACAGAGATTGGCTGGGAGCGTTCGGTGCTATCTCCAAGGAAGCAAAGGTTGGGGGATGGGGTAAAGGCCACAGATTTGTCCTTATCTATTCCGAGCACACCTAAAACAAATTAGACCTGGCTGCTGTTGCTTACTTGGCTCACTCTCTCTCATTAAAAGGCAGAATTCAAGCTTCTTCTTTTTTTTTCACCCCCTCAAGGTCCTGCGTCCTACCATTTTAGGCTTTGTCTTTTATCACAGTAGCAGAGGTTTGAAGGCGGCCATGCCACGTTTTCATCACAACCATTTCATGGGCTTGTATCAGGCAACACAAAGAGCTTCAAGAGGAGAAGAAGAAGAAGAAGAAAAAAAAAACATTTCTTAATCACGGGGGTTTCAGGCAAATGACTTGATGTGGGCTTTTTGACATTTAAATTGAAATTCACTAATTAAGGCCAAACTGTCCAGGAAGCAGGGTCTTTATTTTTGTCTCAGCATTATGTGGACATTGAAAAGAATTGCCATTAGGGTTCAACTCACTATTGTCCAGCTCCCAGTGAAAGGATGCCTGTAAGAAAGGATGACTGGTCAGAGCTGTTTTTCTCCGATTTTAATTATAAATGAACTTTTCTACGTTGAATTCTCCGTCCTTTGCATCAAACCAGGTGACCTGTTTGAGATCATGTTCTGTCAGGATCTCACGTCTGGCAAAGGCAATTATTCCTGCTCTCTACAGACTAACACCAGAGAGGGAACAGTGTTGGAGGAAGTGTTGGAGGAGGAAATAAAGAAGAAGCTTGTTTTACTAAGTTTCAAAGACAGAAAAGTCTCCACCCAGATCACATCAGAGCCACACTTTGCATCAACACCATCATCCATCAATAGACACTGTAACTTATGAAGCCTACTACAAGCTGAGTTACATGTACAGTCATGGAAAAAAATGATTAGCCCACTCTGCTGTTTTCTTCAATTCCTTGTTCATCTTAATGCCTTGTTCCACTAAAGGTTTATCACCTGAGGGGAAACAACGAACACAAAACCATGTAATGACTAAAAGCACTGTATTTGTCAGTACAATGTTATTGCTAGTGATGTAGGAACGGAAGTGATTTTTGTCACTGTCAATAAAACCAT